>VMDO01009112.1:25522-79433 GCA_007922755.1 Pedetes capensis | reverse complement strand
GAAGACCTACAAAAACAAATTTTATTTACATGCATTTTCTTACATAATATTTACCAGCACCCTACATAATACCATATGGATTAACAATAAAGCAGATCACTCACATAGAAGAAAAAAACAAAAGTATCCTTTGTTAACAACTCATTATTAGTGATTGAAAATCATGAAGATTGTTTTTCCACCAAGATTTAGTATTGGCTAGTAAAGATTATTTTTATTTTTATTTTTGATGGGATTGAATTGAGTTTCTGGAATTTCTTTAGTGTGTGAAATTTCAGCCATGCTCCTTGGGGTAGAATTGTTCTTCTTCAATATGTTAGGTATTTAACAGACTTACCATCAGGTCCCTTCTGTTTGTAAATTTTCTTAACTAATTTTTGGAAAAATGTACTTGTATTTTTTCTTATAATGGTCCTTACTCTAACCTCTCTGTTGTCTCCAACTTTGTTATTTCCTCTCCTATTTTCCAGATATTTTTATTTTCTCATTTGCTCCCCTTCTCTCCTTCATAATAGTTGTCACATACTTTCACTTTCAGTTTTCCAAAGCATCCTCCTGTTCATGCCCTTATGCTGTCTGTTTCCTCTGCCATGCCCCTGCTCTGTCCAGTCCCCAACCCCAGGATTTTGACTTAATTTTATTGCATTGCCTTTCTTCAAAAACTTTGGTGATCACTGCTTCTGTGCTCAGGTATTGTTTTTATTGTTGTTAATTGTGGTAGATATACAAAACATGAAGATGACAATTTTAGCTATTTTAATGACCTTTTAAGGAGTTGGAGTTAATGATATTTAAGGTATTTTGCTGTACTAAATATATTTGATTTTAAGAAAGGAGACCCATGGGTCTCATATGGAGTGTTCTTAATAAAAGCTTGTTATGTATATTTATATATAAAAATAAAGACCTTTTAATTAATTAATTAATTTGCAATACTGGAGGGTGAACTCAGGGCTCACACATACTTTGCAAGTGCTCTACCACTGGGCTATATCCCCAGCCTCTTTTTTATTTTGAGTCAGGGTCTTGCTAAGTTGCACAGGCTGCCTCTGACCTTGAACTTGGCAATCCTCTTGCCTCAGCCTTCCAAGTCACTGGGACTACAGGTGTGTGCCATCTTGCCTAATTTCCTTCCTTCCTTCCTTCCTTTCATCCTTCACTCCTTCCTTCCTTCCTTTGGCAAGTGGTCTACCACTGAGATGTACCCTCACCCCCTTTTGCTATTACTTTTTTAAAATTTTGAGACAGCGTCTTGCTCAGTTGCACCCACTGCCTTTGGCCTCCAACTGGCAATCATTGTGCCTCAGCCTTCCAAGTTGCTGAGATTAAAGGTGGTGCCATGGTGCCCTGGGAGCAGGATGTGACAGTCCATTCCTGAAACAATCCCCAAACAATCCACCATTGAAAACCTTATGAGGGTTGCTGTGAGTCAGACCCAACTCTAGCCTTCAACAACAACAAGAACATGGTGCCCATCTTTAAAGACCTTTTTAAAGAGCAGTTATAGTTTCATCACAAAATTAAGAAGGCAAATAATTTCCCATATACTTCCTGACTGTCTCCACAACCTCCCCTATTATGAAAATTCCACACGTAAGAGGTACATTATAACAGTTGATGAACCCAAACTGATACTTCACAATCACCCAGATGCCATACTTTAACTTAGGGGCCACTCCTGGTATTGTGTATTCTGTTGGTTTGGACAAATGAATAGTGACATGTATCCATCATTATAGTATCATGTAATGTGTTTTCACTGCCCTAGAAATTCTCTGTGCTCTGCCCGTTCACACTCCAAACCCTAACCCTGGCAACCACTGATCTTTTTACTGTCTATGTAGTTTTTACTCTTTTCAGAATGTAATAGCTGGAATCTACAATCTTCAACCTCTTTAGAGTGACTTTGTTCACTTACTAATGTGTCTTTCTGTGGCTTGATAACTTAATTCTTTTTAGTGCCAAATAATATTCCAGGTTCAAGATTACTCTGGTTTAACCTCTCTAACATTGAATCTTCTATTTCATTCTGGTTGCATTTTCTAGCTGCATGGGATGACAAGGGTTCTGACAGGCTGTTTCTCAGGTGGTCTTGGAACATGCCCTATCTTCTGCCTTCCCTATACCTCACAAGTTTCTCATCTCTCACAGGATCCTGTGTCCTTCACAGGTCCCTCACACCCCTCACATCTTACACAGGTCCCTCATGTCCCTCACATCCCTCACATCTCTCACAGGTCTGTCATGTCCCTCAAAGGTCCCTTACATCCTTTACAGTTCCCCCACATCCCTCACATCTCACACAGGCCCCTCACAGGTCTTTCACTTCCCTGACAGGACTCCATGTCCCTTATAAGTCCGTCACGTCCCTCATGTTCCTCACAGGTCCCTCATATACTTCACAGGACCCTCACATCCCTTATATGTCCCTCATGCCCCTCACAAGTCCTTCACATCTCTCACAGGTCCCTCATAGGTCCCTACATCCTTCACAGGTCCCTTAGAGGTCTCTCACACCCATCACAGGTCCCTCACAGGTCCCTAACATTCCTCATGCCCTTCATGCCCCACAGTTCTTCATATGTCCCTCATATTACTCACAGGTCCCTAATGCTTCCATTTCCTCAACCTTCGCAGGGTTCTGTAGGCCATCAGCTGACATTACAAGCTCCCTTTTACAAGCTGTTGGTTGCTGTTTTCTCTTCTATATTAAATTCTAGTATCTGTTTAAAGTTAAGACTGACATCACCGATTTTGTCTTCTCTTCTTTCATTGTTATTATCTTAAGGAGATTGTTTCAGGAAGGGGTGGAGAAAGGAATATTCTTAACCCTTCACATCAGCTTCCTGTGGTCATAGGCAGCCACATAGCTACTTTCCATTCTCATAATTGTCATTTCTCTCTCCTACAAATGACTGGCTATAATTGATGATACATACATGGTGCAGTGGTTCCTCTTGTTTTGCCTGTTTTCAGCAGAGATTCTTGCAAATTTTCCCTGTTAGATATTTTGGGGATCAACTAAAATGACAAGGTCATGATATTCAACTGTGTCTTCTGTTTCTTTTCCTCTTATCTATGTTGTCATTTATAATAACTTACAAAATATTTTGCTTGTAGTAAGGTTTTGGATCTACTGTCTTGATGTTTGAAATAATATAAAGTATTCCAAAGTCTCAAAGGTTGAGTGTGATTTTTAAATATCACATACGTATTATAAAAGGGGTTTCATTATGATATTTCCATGTATGTACTGTGCTTTGAGCATATTCCCCCTTCCCCCCCTTCTCCCATCCACCTCTATATCCGTGCAACTTTCCCTTTAAGTTTCAAGTTCTCTGTTTGCTTCCCTGCCAGCTTCCTTTTTCTGTGTAGTTATTTTCAAAAGGGTAGATTCTTACTAGGTTGGAGTTTTCTGCATAGGAACTTTGGAATTGGATAAATAATATTTGTACTGTCTCACAGCCGGATATCCCCTCCTCCCAGTGATTCCTGTGACTTCAATGATCCCAGGCTATTGAAGAACATTGAAGATCAACATGTAAGTCAAGACTGAGTATCTTATGGTTCACTGTTATTTATGTATGAGCAGTGTGTTGAGAGTCACCATTTTGGAGCACAGGAAAAGATGCAGTCTCTAGTTTATCATGTCAGTACTTCAGGAAAGTGATCTTAAATGCTTGCTTTGTGGTGACCATTCTGTGTGAGTGGAAGGCTGAATGTAAACATGTGGCAAAGTTATAAGGTGATGTACCAAGATCAAGTCTTACCACAGAATTCCATGATAGTGCAGATATTGCTGTTGCTTGTAAACAGAACTACAGTACTGTATCCTCAATGAGTCTAAGAGGTCATGTGTCCTAAAAAATAATTGCATATCCTTTGACCAGGATACTTTAAGAAACAAAGTAAGGCTGGGCACTGTGGCACATGCTTGTAATCCCAGTAAGTTGAGAGGGTGAGGTAGGAGAATCACAGGTTTGAGGTTTTAAATATTTATTTATTTATTTACTTACTTATTGGGAGTACTGGGGGTTGAACCTAGGACCTCACACATATTTTGCAAGTGCTTTACCACTGGGGTGCACTTCCAGCCCCACCTTTCTTTTCCTTTTTTCTTTCTTTCTTTTTTGTTTTTTTAATTTATCTTGACTCAAGGTCTCATTAAGTTTCTCAGGCTGCCTCTAGCCTCCAACTTGTGATCCTTCTGCTTCTGCCCCCCAAGTCTCTGGGATTACAGGTGTATGCCACAGCACCTGGGTTGAGGTTTTTTATTACTAACTTTTTAGCTAGTGTACAAATGAATGAGTTTCATTATGACATTTCCATATGAGGATATCATTGTACATTGTTCTCGTTCCCTGTCGAACTCCTGCTGATTCCCTTTCTTCCCATAAACACCTTTCTGCTTGCATGTCTTTTATATATAATATATATATTTTGATCTAGATTCTGCATGTGAGAGAAAACATTTGTCTTTCTTTCCTCCTGTTATCCTTTCTTATTGCCTGTCCCCTCTCTTTAGTCCCCTTTCTCCCCCAAAGTAGTTCCTCTTCTACTTTCATGACATATACATTAAAATATTTAGTATATATTAAAATCTAGCATCCATATATGAGAGAAAATATACAATATTTGTCTTTCTGGGTCTGGCTTATTTCATTTGAAATGATGACTTCTAGTTCCATCCATTCTCCTACAAATGACATTTCATTCTTCTTTATGGCTGAGTAAAACTCTATTGTGTATGTTTGTTGTTGTTAGGTGCTGTTGAGTCATGTCTAACTCATAGTGACCCTCATGGGATTTTCAAAGCCTGATTGTTTCAAGATTGTTTCTGGAGTGTACTGCCACATCCTTCTCCCATTTTTGCAGTGCTGGGGATTGAACCCAGGTCCTCAGAAAGTGTGGAGCAGTGCTCTACCAACTGAGCTAAACCCCAGCCCTTCCAGTGTGTATACATACCACATTATCTTTATCCATTCATCTGTTGATGGATATCTAGGTTGATTCCATATCTTGCCTATTGTGAATAGTGCTGCAATAAGCATGCATGTGCAGGTATCTCTAATGTATGTTGACTTAGATTTCTTCAGGTATATACCTAGGAGTGGTATAGCTGGGTCATGTGGTAGTTCTACTTTTAGTTTTCTGAGGAGCCTCCACACTAATTTCCATAGTGGCTGTCCTCACAGTCCCAACAGCAATGTACAAGAGTTCCTTTCTCCTCACATAATCACCATCATTTGTTGTTGTTTTCTTGATGAATTTTTTTTTTTTTGAGATAGTGTCTCACTTTCCCAGGTTGGCCTTGAACTCTCGATCCTCCTGCCTCTGCCTCTGGAGTGCTGGGATTACAAGCATGCACTACCATGCCTGGATCAATATTTTGATTATTGAATACTTTTTTAAGTTGGCATTTTTTAGGGTAGCCTTAAAATAAATGAATTGAACCAGGCACCATTGTACACACCTATAATCCCAGTGACTCAGGAGGCTGAAGCAGGAGGATCACAAGTTTAAGGCCAGAAGCAGCTTGTGCAATTTAGTGAGACCTCATCTCAAAATAATACATAAGAACGGGGCTAGGGGTGCAGCTCAGTGGTGCAGCACTTACCTCCTGTGTGTGAGGCCCTAGGTTCAACCAGTACTAAAGAAAAAAAAAAAAAAGAATTGCTATGATCTTGTAGTTAATCCTGGTTTGCTTTAACAGTTGAGGTAATGTAATGCAATGATTAAGGACTGAATGTAAGCTGCACACAGTGGCATGCATCTTGTAGTCCCAGCTAACAGACTTGGATTCTAAGCTACATTTCTACATTTATCTGCTGACTAACTCTTGGCCACCTCAGTCTTTCTGTAGAATGCACCAAATGCTGTCTCTTATTATGTCTTACTTTTGTTTCTTTTCTTTCCTCCTCCTTCCTCTCTTTCTCTTTTTTTCAGTAACTGGGGGTTGAACCTAGGGCCTTGTGCACATGTATGCCAGGCTAAGCACATGCCCTACCACTGAGTTTCGCCCCCATCTCCCACTTTTCTTAAAAATTTTGAAACATGGTCTCTCTAGGTTGTGCAGATAGTTCTGGCCTCAAACCTGTGATCCTCCTTCCTCAATCTCCTGAGTTGCTGAGATTACAGGTGTGTGCCACTGAGCCCAGGTGGAAAAAAAATATTATTTTCAAACATGGAACACTGGTCTGAAACATATTGTGAACATCTATGGGGTTCAAAGCAATTTTGTCTCTTCCTTAATTTCTTATAGAATGTCAGGTTAGGTAGAGAACCAACAGTTGATTCTGAGGAACTGTTTTTCTTTTTATCTTTATGAATTTTGTCTGTTTTACCATTCAAGGTAGAAATTCAATTTGAATCTGTGTGCAGTTTTTCTTTATAACTCTTAGAAAATATGTCACTATTGTTAGGTGCCATTAAGTTGGGTCTGACGCCTAGTGACCCTATGTACAACAGAATGAAACACTCCTGGAGACTGTGCCATGCCTGGCACTATGTCAGTGATTCTCTGCTATTTATAGGGTTTTCAATGGCTGATTATTTTGGGATTGCTTTGAGAGTAGATTGCCATGTCCTTTTCTCATTTTTGCAGTGCTGAGGATTGAACCCAGGGCCACAAAGCACAGAGCAACACTCTACCAACTGAGCTAAACCCCTGCCCCCATGTCACTGTGAGGTTTAATTGTTTTCTACAAAGTTAAAGGCACTTTCATGTTGTTTCATTACCAGACAAGGAATGTGTGGTTCTCAGATAAAGAAGACAATCTTGAAGCCCAGGCTCAAATTAAAGTGCTTTGGAGTAAAATTTCTTGTCATTTTTGCAGTATAAGCCTTGAAAAAAATGTAAATTCTTTAATCTCACTTATTTGACTTTATTCAACTACAACTTAATGTGCATTTTCTTTGCCTGTAGGCTGATAAGTAGCCACACGAGTGGTTGTGACTTGCTCCCATAAAAGCACCAAGTCATAATAACAGCTCAGATAGGAAATGAAAAACATTTTTGTGGTAATCATCATCCATTTAGAACTTTAAAAACTTCCATGTAAAATAAGAAAACAGCTATGTGCTTGATGTGAAAATATGAATCTCAGTTTATAACCAGTTGCCTGCTTATGTTGTTGTTAGGTGCTGTTGAGTCATATCCAACTCATAGCCAGCCTCATAGGGTATTCAGTGGTTGATTGTTTTGGGATTGCCTCTGGAGAGGTCCTTCTCCCATTGTTATGGTGCTGGGAATTGAACTCAGGACCTCAGAGACTGCAGAGTGGCACACTAACAGCTGAGCTAAATCTCAGCCCCTGCCTATTTATAGGGTCACATTAAAGACATTGACATTAAAATAACCCCAGGACTAGGAAGCCCGTTACCAGTCTGGCCTTTTTATTCCTTAGCTTTTTCTGTAAGGTGGGGGCAGGCAGCTGGGAGCATGGGGCAGGACCCCAAGGCCTGCAGGCCCTCCAGGCCCCCACATTCCCTGTGGGTGGATTTGGACTGCATGGCACCTCGAGGAGTCCAGCCAGTGGGCCTTCGAGGCTCTGGCTCAGAGGGAGTGACTCGGGTTCCCTTCAGGCCTTGGCTGGTGGGGTGCCCAGCCTGGTCTCTGAAGTCCTGCCCTGGAGCAACCATGTGCATTGTGAGCAGAAGGGGAAACTAGAGTTTATGGATGACTCAGATGTCTGTGTCACAGACCCTGGAGAGTCAGGTGAAGGTGGGCTGGTGAGAACTTCTTTACAACTGTAGATTAACCTGAAAAAACTGCTGTGTCTTACTTGCCTCCAGCAGCAAGCCAAAAAGTGTAAAGTGTAATGGAAAGCACACTCCACGCATACTGTGGAAATCCCTGGGTGGAGGGCCTCATACACTGCAGGAAACTCCTTAGGCCAACAAAATTTAGTAGTCTGTGAGAGTAAAGGTAAACAAGGCAGAACAGGGTGAAAAATGATTTCCGGGTTGGGGTATAGCTCAATGGTAGAGGCTGGCCTAGCAAATGGGAAGTCCTGGGTTTGGATCCCCAGCACCACAAAAGGAAAGGAAGAGGAAGAAAAAGGAAAAGAAAAAGAAAAAGAAAAAAAAGAAAAATGTTGGCGAATCAGGCATCCCTGGGAGCAGAACAAGTGCTGAGAACCCCAGCTAAACTCGGAATCTGAAGGTGTTAATAGAACAAAGGAGGTGGGACTTAGGAAACATCTTACTTGGCTGCAGCCTTGCTGAGGCAACCTGTTGGTTAGAGCTTAACTGGTTACCATATTTGGGCTTGGATTTAGCTCAGTTGGTAGAGCACTGCTCTGCAATCTCTGAGGTCCCGAGTCCAATTCCTAAACAGGAGGACGTGGCAATCCAGTCCCAAGGCAATCCTGAAACAATCAGCCACTGAAAACCCTATGAGGGCCACTATGAGTCAGATACAACTCCGGGGCACCTAGCAACACCACAGTTACCATATTTGGTTATAGTTTATTTAGTTAATTGGCCTCAAGGCTCCTACCTTTTCCTAAGGTTCAGGCAGAGAGATTGAAGCCCAGGAGTGGGCTTGATCTGCTTGTGCTCAGGATGGCGCCCCGGCCAAATCCACGACCCTCAGTCTTTGTTGGACACAGCTTCACAAACTGTTGTTGTTCTGAAGTCACCCAGACATCCTATGTTTATAATATGTAGAAGCATTTAGTAAGTGGGAAGGCATATTGTGTTCTTAGCTTAATCACAGGAGTTTTTCTTCTCAATGAGGATGGGAGAAATTGATTAGATACACATCCAGGGCGGTTTTGAGTTTTGGTGTTTTTAGACTGAAGGATCCGAGTTCTGCCTCCCAGGTGCTGTCATGAAGTGAAAGGTGCATCTTAGGGTGCAAGCCAGCATAGCAGAATAGAAAGACCACGGTGCATGCTCTTTGGTGGCTGCATATAGATGGGTGTCTTCTGTTTGCTGGACCTGAGGCACATCTGTGGGGTATACCTGTGAGGGGGGCAGGTGCCCCGTGGCCCTCCAGGTTCTTACTAATGAGTGGCAGGAGAGTGGAGAACACAGAACATATTACCCTGGGAGCTGCAGGAGGTCTGGGGACTGCTTGAGGCTGGCGGTGGGTGGCTGGTGGCCAGGAAGTACCCAGGAACCAAGCTCAGAGGTTTGGGATCACAGGCTTCTCTGGTGAAGTGGCTGTTCTGCTGGAGTCCAGGGGACATGGGCACGGTGAGAGGTGGGCTGCTGAAAGCAAGTGGAGGGCCATGCCAATGGGACAGCGGGAAGGGTGACCCCAGAGTGGCAGGAGGCGGACATCATAGAGAGCAGCAGCAGGTCACTGGGGCACTGGCATCCAGCTCACCATCGGATCCTGTGTAAAAGGGAGCAGGGACCTGTTCCGGGGTTTTATGCCAGAATGATTTGGTTCAGCTCCACTGTCTGTCAGCTCTGTGTGACTGGGGTGGGGCTCTGCCTTGTGCTTTAGCCAACAGCACCCTGCATCCAGGAGTTCCTCACGCTGCTGGCCGTGTGTCACACTGTCGTCCCTGAGAAGGATGGAGATGACATCATCTACCAGGCTTCCTCTCCAGGTGAGGACTCTTGGTGAATACACCCCATGGCCCCTTCCTAGGAGACTTGGGTGCTACCTGTGGTTCATGGGAAATGTGGGGCACAGCTCACCACAGAGACTCTGCTGTTTGCCTTTGGCCTCACACCACCTTGGGTCATGGTTACAGGTGTTAAAACCCAAAAGGGCTGGTCCTGGGCTTTCAAGACTCTCAGGGCACTCTACTGGGGGAGGAAGGCCCTGAGCCACCTTGCCTCTCCCAGGAGAAGGTGCTGGGCTGGACAGAGCATGCTCTTCCTCTCCTTCCCTGCCCCTCCGCTATGCCCCATGGACTGTCCACCTGCTGGGGAGGGGAGGCTGTGTCCACAGCAAGACCTCTGCCACTCCCTGGTCTCTGAGTCCCCCAGGATTACCTCTGAAGCAGGCCCTGCTCAGGGGGTGTGCAGGCAGTAGGAATTTTACTTAGATTAATTAGAAAGAATTTGATGCTCCTGAGAATAGCAGGAGTGTGAATCATTCCTCCCCAGGTGAATTGGTGAATTTGCCTGCATCCTCCTGTCCCACAGAAGTGCTCATTCTGGGTCCTGGTTGTGGGAGGAGTGAGTGCTCTGTCCTGAGTCCTTGCTACTGCACAGATAATGTGGGGCCTCCTTAACCATGGTGGGCTTTAGTTTAAGAAATGGCCCTTACCAGAATTCTGTCATGACTAGGGATTAGTCTGTATTTCACTGACTTCTTATTGACAGATGAAGCTGCTTTGGTGAAAGGAGCTAAGAAGCTGGGCTTTGTCTTCACAGCCAGAACGCCATACTCGGTTATCATAGAGGTGGTAAGGGATACACCGTGCCCTGTCCAGATGCACAACTTTTGGGAAGATTGTAGATTTGAAATTGTATGTCTACTGCGAATAAGATGGCTACACTTTGTCTTTCAGTGAAAAATTAGACTTGAAACACTGTCAGCCCTGAGGCTGCCATGTATTGCCTTATCCCTGTTGTTTTAGACTGCAGGAATCTCACCCTCTTAGAGACTCCCCACAGCCTTTCATACACTGACATGAAATTGCTCATAGCAGAGACTTCCCACGTCTTCTGTTTGCTAAAAGCTGGGGAAGTCACTTTGTGGCCACATGTCCCTGGGCAGGTCCTGTATCTACATAGTCCAGCACCTGAGTCCTTGTGCTGTGGAGTCCTCTGTCCATGGGCTTCTGTCTCTGGCTATGAGAGGAAGAAGTTAGAGCTTAAGATCCCTCTTGTTTACATGAGTGTTTGTCCCCTGAAATCAAGGGGTTTATGTAGGTTCTGACTTTTTTTTTTTTTTGGTGGTACTGGGGGTTGGACCTAGGGCCTTGCGCTTGCATGCTCTGCAAGTGCTGGACCACTGAGCTGCACCCCCAGCCCATTTTTTACTTTTTGAGACAGGGTCTTGCTGAGTTACACAGACTGCCTCTGGTCTCGAATTTGCAATCCTCCTGACTCTGGCTCCCGAGCCACTGAGATTACAGGCGTTCGTCACCGCGCCCGGCTCCAATTCTGACTTTTTGTTGTTGGTTGTGGTAGTTTTTTTTTTTTAAACCTTCCTATGGACTAAAGGGAGAAAATTAGTGATTGGAAGAAAATTTTACAGGCTCAGTGTCCCTTATCCAAAAAACTTGCACCCAGAAATGTTTTGGATTTCAGATCTGTTTGGGGTTTTGGAATGTTGACATAAATATAATGAGAGATTTTGAGATGGGACCCACGTTGAAACATGACATTTGTTTTTCTTTCATATATTCATTTGCAGAGCCGAAGGTAATTCTAAATGCTATTTTTAGTTCATGTGTGTTTTGACTGTGACCAGTCACATGAGATCAGGTGTGGAAATATCCATGTGTGGTGTCATGTTGGTGCTAAAGACAGTTTGGGATTTTGAAGCATTTTGGATGTTCAGGTTAGGGTTATTCTGTACCAGGAATAAGATTACCTAGGGCCCCTTGGGGTAGGCAGCAGGTAAAGGTGTGACTGTGCCTGGCTGGCACTGGTGTGATGATGCCCAGGTGGAAGGGCAGTGTCTGGGTTGATGAGGGCTGGGGGAAGTCACTGCCTTCCCTCACTACACTTTGCCCTCCCCTCCATTTGGGGGACAACACATAGGCTAGTATGGTTTGGTTTTATGCATCCTTAAGTCCCTAGACCTCTGTAATGAACTTGAAGTTCATTTTCAAGTGGTATAATAAGTTGATTTTGTTCCTGTGTTAGCAGTTATTGTTATGTGCCATCAAGTTGGTGTCTGACTCATCGCAACCCTACATAGGATGGATGAAACTATTGTCTTTGCTATTCATAATGTTTTCAATGGCTGATTGTTTTTCAGGAGTGGGTTGCCAGGTCCTTCCCCAAAGCCTACAGCCCCTGGTGTTCCCAGGCGGTCTCCCGTCCAAGTACTAATCAGGTCCAACCCTGCTTAGCTTCTGAGATCTGACGGGATTAGATGCCACAGTGCTATGGCTGCAAGCATGTTGGCAGTATTCTTTTTTTTTTTTTTTTTTTTTTTACTTACAAAATATCAAAACTTATAAAATATCATGCTTTATGGAAAGTGGCCACTTCTTAGCATCTTCACTTTCTTTTGGAGTATGAATACCAGATTGTGTTTACTTTTACTTTATTTCAATCAACAGAGGGAATTTAGCTTAGGGAAATGTGCAGTCATTAAGAGTGAAGTACTGATTGGATGTAGAATTTCCTTCATAGTAATTTTTTTTTTCTTAAACCATGAGGCCTTTTCCCCCTTCTGTTTGAGAAGGCTTTTAACCTTAACTGTAGAGTTTTCCGTTGTCTGGGTGCTGCTGCATGTCTCTGGATTGCACAAAGAGGGGGGTGGGGGAACAGGGTGAGCTGAGCATGAGTGGAAGAGTAGGAGAAAATGGGAGCTTCTGTTTGGCTCACAATGCCAGATAAACACAGGGCCTGAGAGCCTCTGGCATGGTCATCATGGCATTCACTTCCAGATCAGTGCTCCTTTGTTATTAAAATTTTGAGGTCATATTGTTGGGAGTAAAAAAGGGCTCCCTGCTTAGTTGTTGTTGTTGTTGTTAGGTGCTCCTTGAGTTGGTATCCAATTCATAGCGACTGTCTGTACAACAGGGGAAACACTATTGTCAGTGCTTCTCTGCTGTTCATAGGGTTTTCAATGGCAGATTGATTTTTGGGAGGGGGTTGCCAGGTCCTTCTCCCAAGCCTACAGTACCTGATGTTCCCAGACAGTTTTCCATCCAGGTACTAACCAGGCCCAACCCTGCTTAGCTTCCGAGATCTGACAGGATCCGATTCCACAGGGCTATGGCTGCAGGCTAGCTCCCCTACTTAGTTAGGCCTCATAAATAATAACCATTGAAAAACTCCCATTCAGCCATTAATTCTGGAATATCATCACATCACAGATTCTCCTGTTGGCCAGTGAGTGTTCACTTGAAGTGTCCTTGCTGATTACCATAACAGCTGAGCACATGAGCCATGCATAGAAGTGGTTGGCGTAACTGTGGTGCAGAGACAGGGCGGCTTCTGACAGTGGCTGTGGGTGCCCACAGAGTTCTAATGGAGAGCTGGGTGGATTCAGAGAGGTGAATAAAGACTGATGAAGGCCTGGTTATGTGGGCTACCATTTGTATGTTAGAATGCAGGGAGGTGGGGTGGAGCTTGGTGGTGGGAAAATGGCAGTTGTTAAGCAATGTGACCTTGTTGATGACTCTCTCAAACTAAGAGAATAGTGCTACGACCATTCATAAGAAGGCTACAACAGGGTCAGAAATTGGATTCAAACTCATACTTCTTAGACTCCAAATGCCACGTGGTTTCTGCTGTGATTTGTTGGGGAAATAGAGAACAGATTAATTACATTAAAATGTTTGAACATGGCACATGCACACAGTTTTAAAAATTTCATATTACAAATGAATATTGACATTGTAATTTGAAAGAACTTGAAGGAAAAGGACATTTTCTTGATTAATTGCCCTAAAACCAGATACAGATCTATAATCCTTTACCTACAAATCCCAAGTCCCCAAACATTTGAATTCTAACATTTTTTTCCCCTAAGTTTGGGAAATAGTTGGTGCAAAACTTAATCAACACTGGCATGAGCCTGTTTATGGCCTTTATGACCCTCACTCAGTGTGATGGTCATAGAGCTCACTGTGGAAAATAGATGTGTCCTGTAATCAGTTGCTCCCTCAGATGCTGCTGGGATATATTTATGTGCAGACATTTAGATGACATGTGAAATACTAAAGTCATAAGCATAGCTGGGCCCACGGCTTCTAGAAGTCCTGGATAGCTTGTGTCTTTTATCTGTACCACTTAGAAGTGGCTACCCCAGCCAACTGTTAAGACAGCCATATAAGTGGAGGAAAAATGAGAAACTTCTACCAGAAGAGGGAGCTCCAGACTCGTAAGAGGATAGCACATGATGCAAAGGCGTTTGCAGGGTGCTAGAGGACGGGAAGGGGAGAAGGAAGTGGCAATCCACTCCCGAAGCAATCCCGAAACAATCAGCCATTGAAAACCCTATGAAGGTCACTATGAGTTGGACCAGACTCTACAGCACCTAACAACAACAAGAGGATGGGAAAGGGTATGCGTGTTTGTGTGTGTGTGTGTGTGTGTGTGTGTGTGTGTGTGTGTGTGTTATGTGTGAGAGAGAGGAGAAAGAGAGAGAGAAAGTGAGTACAAGTGCACATACCAGCATGTGCCTGCACACACGTGCTTGTGCTTATGATTGGGGGGCAATTGCTTTGAGATTTTAACTTTGCATCCCAGGTAAGAGCCTATTTTTCCCTCCTGTAGATGGGACAGGAACAGACATTTGGAATCCTTAACGTCCTGGAATTTTCCAGGTATGTTTCTTTTTCATAGACTTAAAATACTTAATATATATTTAACAGCTTCATTTGCATGTTTGCATGATCACATGGTATGGTTAGTACATGAGTATTAAATATAGGAAATGTATCTCTACTAACTCTCTTTGTGGAATTTGTGGCTTTCATTAAGGAACATAAAGTAGGTCATTTATCTTTATTCTTTGAAAGAAATGTTATATTCCCATGAACTCCTTTCCCTTTAGCTTTGCAGAGCCTGGTGTTCTTGCTTAAGCAGCTGCAGACATGTGTGCATGGTTGGGAGTGTGAGGAAGGTGTATTCCCTTGTGTTGCCTGGGTTCTATGAGGTTGTGCCTCCTGCTCCCTGTGTGTGTCGCACCTGAGATCTATGAGCCTGACCAGAGATGACCGGGCAGAGCAGCTCTCCCATCAGAGGCTGGGCCTCACATTCCTCCCCAGAGCATCTTAAGACCGAGGGGTTCTTGTTGTATTCTTTTGTCCTGGAACACTCATAGTTTGTTATAAGGAACTGCATCTTAATTCCCATTTCTTTCTCTCTTTTGAACATTGAAATGTCAGTACTAGGGCAAGGTTCTGCTATGCCAAAAGCAGCTTTTTCCTATTAGGGAATGTAGATGGGTTTTTCTGATCACCTTTGTTAAGTGATTCAAAAATTGATTGCATTGTCTGCCTTACTGGCTGTTTAATAAAGATGAATCTTTTTATTATGGTGTTTGGTTTTAGGATTGCAAGTTTGACTGTTGCTGGGTCAGAGGCCCTTGGGGTTGGAAATTCATTGAGAGAGGGGGAGGGTAGTTAATAAGAGCAGCTGTTCCTCTAGGGTGTGGTGACAGTATTTCTGTTTAGAGAGGTCATGAACATCCTAGACATGCCTCCAGACTTTTTCATGTCCATAAAAAATTTCTTGTTGGAAACTGTGCCGCTTTGTGGCTACATTACCTGGGACCAGCAGTTAATGGTCAGATGAGGAGGAGGAAAGAGAGCTAGCTACAAACAGGTGAACATGGGTGCAAACACATGAGGGTATATTTTTAAAATGTTATGGGAGAGTAAGAAGGAACAGAGAGATCAATTGTGGTTATAGTTTTTCTGCTTCTTTTTAATGGATTCACCTTCCTCCTGATGCCACTTAATCCTGTAATAGTTCCATGGAGGAGTTGGTGGTAATCTGCTTTACACTGAGAAATGGAAACACAGGCTCAGAGTGTCCAGTTTCTAGATGCTAAGATGGATGAAACTGCAGTCAAGAGAGGACTGTGGGTCAGACTGTGGGAATTTATACAGAGCTTATTATCCAATGAGAATCACCCAATGGGAAGGCCACAGTGTTGGGGGGAGTCTGGGGACCACTGAGGTTGAGGTGTGTTTCAGGACGGTGAAATGTCAGCAAGGCAAAGACCAGAGTGTATGGGGAAGGAGGCTGGGGAGTCTTCTGTGTTTCCAAGCCCAGTGGTGCATGAGAGAGTTGGTGGGAGGTGAAGCAGGACTGAAGAGGTGGGAAGAGGGCCTGAGGAAGAGGGCTAGAGGTGGGGGAGTCATTGGAGCTCAGTCCATGCAGAAGGACCGGGGCTGGGAGTTGGGTGAGGGAGTGTCTGTGCTGTTACAAGAAGAGGAGGAGAGTAAGCACCTTAGCGCTGAGTTGGGAACAGTCTACAAGGTGGCGCTATCTTCCCATTCCAATTGAAAAAAGACACATGGGTGATTTGGAGGTGTAATGAATATCCCTTTTTGCCACTTACTAAGCAAGTTACTCAAAGTTGTTGAGCTATAAAGAAGAATACTCAGAGAGAGCATCATCTGGGTCAATGCCCAGATGCCCCATGTTCTCCTTTCCTGCAAATAGATGAGCAGTGAATTCTCCAGGCAAGGCAAGACATAGGTTCAGGTCCACTCGATATAAACAAAAGAGGACAAGGTATAAGTTGACGTCCTACTTTGAGCAGAAGGGGGAGAAGTGGAGCTTGGCCAGTTCCAGGATTGCTACCTTTTGCTTTGGTTGGTGTTCAGTCTAGGGCATGGGTCCTGTAAAACAGACAAGTGACAACATTTTTTTTTCTTTTTTCTTTTTTTTCTTTCTGTTTTTTTCTTTTAACTCTTACAGTGACAGGAAAAGGATGTCTGTGATTGTCCGAACTCCATCAGGACAACTTCGGCTCTACTGTAAAGGGGCTGTAAGTATTACCAGTGCATCTCAGAGCAGAGAGCTTTGGGCAACTACTTTGCCAAAATGCTGCTTTTCCACACTGCTGTCTTCAGTAGCCCCCAACTGTTTGCCTGAGGTCAAGAATCTCTTTCAGGTTGTCTGTAAAGCTGACATCATAGTAAAAGGCCACTGAGGACAGTTGGTTCAGGGCAGCAAGGTAGCTATGATAGAGAATGTCCTGCTTTTAACCAGTAGTTGGTTAGAGACAGCACCTGGAAGTGTCACACATAATCTGTGGAGTAGGCATTCTGGCTGCCCCTTTACCACCGCCGTCTTGGGTCTGTGTGAAGGTGAAATGATCTGAGTTGATTTGTGAGAATATGAAGTCCTCTGCTACCTGTGCTTGGTTATCCATTGAAAAGTTCATGGTTTTATTCACTGCAGAGAGTAGTAGCATAGGTACAAGGCAGTGTCCATGTGTGGCTGGACCTCACTGCTCCTTTGGTCAGGTTCCTCCCTCAGGCTTTTTTCCTGTGTCCCTCCTCATAACCAAACGAAAAAGTGTTATCTCTAAGGAATGGGTATCTCTAAGACAGGGTCTTGCTAAATTATGCAGACTGCCTCTGGTCTCGAACTTGCGATCCTCCTGCCTCTGCCTCCCAAGTCGCTGGGAGTGACATGTGCCACTGTGCCCGGCTTGGCTTATGAATCTTACATGTCAAATGATATCTTCTTGTAAAATTGTTGTCTTACAGGATGAGGAAAATAATTATTAAACTTGTTTTTATAAGACTCTGTCAAGAATATGATATTATACTAGACTCAGTGATCAGTTGCAAGTCTTACTAATCTTTACCATCTCTGGGGAAAGAAGCAGTATGACTAGGGCATTTTAAAAATAAGGAATGCTTGGGACTCCTAAATGCATTATATCTGCTTAATAGCTACTTAAAGTAATCAAGGTTATATCTTCACATGCTATTCTTTTTTACACTTTCTTTTTGTTTATATACTTGGTGCTGTGTTCTCAGTATACCAGAAGTGCTTGGTCAGCGTGAAGTGGCAGATAAAAGAAAGGTGATAAATATAGGACAGTATAGGAAAATGCTGCCAAGGTTTATTTTGGTTTGGTAATATTTAATTCTCTCCAAACCCACCCCCCACCCCAAACCTAACTATTTTATTAAGAAAAAGTAGTGTTCTGCGACTACGATTTATAACGTATTTGACAGTTTCTTTGTGGCACACCACCCCCAACCCTGCTTGTCAGTCAGTGAAATAGTCCTGAGGGATGAGCTATGTGTACCCCGTGTTTCTCAGTGGAAGTAGGGTCTACGCCTCCTGGGATGTGCCTCCCCGGGTTGGGGCGCCTCTGGTGTCAGGAAACAAGGGTGTACTTGAATAACTTAGGGTGTGCATCTTTCCCTTTCCACTTCTGTGTAAGGGTGCTACAGGGTAAGGATCCCTAATCTGAAAATCCAAAATCCAAAATGCTACTAAATCCAAAACTTTGAGAGTGGCAACATGGCATGAGTGAAACATTCCACACCTGACCTCATATGATGAAGTCCAATCAAAATGCAGGTGCAGGAAAAATATTTACAAAATTACCTTCAGGCTGTGTGTCTTAGGTATGTATGAAACATAAATGAATTTTGTGTTTAGACTTGGGTCCCATCCCTGAGATATCTTATGTATGTACAAACATTCCAAAATCTGAAAAAAAAAAAACTGGAGTCCAAAGCACTTCTTGTCCTTAGCATTTCAGATAAGGATACTCAGCCTGCTCACACTTCAAGATAGGAGTTTTACGAATGTGTGCAAATGTAGGCACTATTGTGTCCATGATTATTCTCCTGGCTCACTCTCCATGTTTTTAGACCTTTAAGACACATAAAAGATTTTGGTTTTCTTGGCACATTGACATGTCTGTATCCAATATTTTACCCAAAAGCTGTGCCTGAGCCCAGCCAAGAACTCTATCCTTACTCACCCACTCAGGCATTTTTATATACATTAGATAAACACTTATTAAACAACACTATGCTTAGCTTGCCTACTGGAAGATTTACTCAAGGGTTTGCTGTCACAATGAATATCTCTCTCTTTTATAGGATAATGTAATTTTTGAGAGACTTTCAAAAGACTCAAAGTACATGGAGGAAACACTATGCCATCTGGAATATTTTGCCACAGAAGGTTAGTGAAGTTTGGAAATGTTATTTTTGACCCTTGAAGCTGTAATTTCCAGGGTTTTTGGCTGCTGCATGGGCAGGCAGTCATGCTCTGAATGGACATGTCCTGGGCAGTACTGGGCTTGCTTCATGGGACTGTGTTCTGCACATGCCTCCCCTGTCCCCTCCCACCTCTAAATTGTGTGACTGTGGCCATGACAAAGGCCAATTCAGGTACCTGTATGTAGCTCTACTGACTCAGCCAGTAGTGTATCAAGAAAAGCAGCCTCACTCTCAACAGGTACAATCACCTCCTTGTCATTCCCTTCCCTGGAAAAGTCAGGAGGTCATTATCCTTATGATACTGGCTTACCCATGACTTAAAGGTGATAATATTTCCTGAGCCCTCAGTGAACAGGAAAGGAGCTTCTGGGAAGCCTTTAGAAAACAATGATGTCAGATTTTCCTGCTAACCAGTGTGATGGTAGCTGGAGCCATGTTTCAGAGCTGCCTGCTTATTTCTCGCCATAGCCAAACAGGCATGCCCCTGTGAGTGTGTATGCACATGCGTAGGCACAGGCATGGCTGCTTGAAAGCCTAGCTTGCTAATGGAATAGCACATTGGACTTTCTCTTGCTTTCTTGAAATATATTTCTGTTGGGTTTCACTCCAGCTCAGTGGGGTAAAGGGAGCTTGCCTCAACAGTGGTACTTGGGAACCCTTGAAAATAGGTAAGACCTGGTGGAGCCAAAGAAGGACTTCGGAAACTTTCTTGTAAACAGGAGCACAATTTATTAAGCTGCGCCCACCAAGGTGAACAAAAGGGAGTACAGCACAACAAAGCTTGATGAAAGTGTCTCATGGTGTGTTTCCTGTTCCTCTTGTAGTTTGCCTTCTCTACTCTCCTCCTCCCCAAGGTGGGGGAAGAGAAGCAGAGAGCTCTTTGTGTCTTGCTTGGAGGCTTCGCCGCTTTGGAGGCCCTGGGCTTGACACAGTCTTGATTGTATTCCTCAGTTGTCTTCACTTGGTGGTGCTGGAGGTTGCAGGTCTCAGGAGTAGGATACATGGGTAAGGTTTGAAAGGGCTCGGAGAACAGGGGAACAGGGAAGGATTAAGAGCATAAGGGGCAAAAGGGAAGCTAGTTGTTTTAGTGGTGGTTTATATACCTTCTATGAAGGGCATGTGGACCCAGAAATAGCCAATCAGGCAGTGGCTTGTGTCGGGTGTGGCAGTTATATAACTAGGGATTTGAAAAAGAAAAATTTTGATAAGGGGGTTAGGTGTGGGCCAGGCCAATCACTAGAGATCCTTTACTGACCAATTGGGTGGCTCCGGGCAGCCAATCAGATTGAAGGAGGCTACATCAGAGCTGGGCTGTTTGGGGGCCATCTTGGATCACTCAATGGGAGGGGTAGGAGTAAAGAAGGTGAAGTGTGAAAGAGTAGGTGAAAGGTGAACTGGGACTTGGGCAGCCATATTGGCTCTTAGTGAGTCAAATAGGTCCCAGTCCAGATTCCTGGGTTAAGGGTGACTAGAGGTGGGAGGGACAGGAACAGGACAGGATCTGGGGAGGGCTCAGCCCTCTGCCCGAACCGAGTAAGCCTCAACCCAGGCACCCTCCTGGTCCACCCTGGGGGTGTCCAGATAATTCCCTACATACTTCCTCCCTTGTCTACTTGCTCATACCTGACAACTGCACATATGTGGATCACACACAGCTCTGTGCCACTCTGCTGTGGAAAATGTGTTCTTAGGACTTCTCATACACTCTTGAATTTATAGGCAAAATGGTTTGCATTAGAATACAGTATATTGTTGGTATTGTTGTTAGGTGCCATGCAGTTGGTGTCTGGCTCATAGCAACCCTACGAATAACAGGTGAAACAATATTGTTAGTGCATCTCTGCTATTCATACGGTTTTCAATGAAGGATTATTTTTTAGGAGTGGTTTGCTGAGTCCTTCTCCCAAGCCTACAGAACATGATGCTCCCAAGTGGTCTTCCATCCATGTACTAAGCAGGTCCAATCCTGCTTAGCTTCCAAGATCTGACGGGATTGGACGCCATGGGGGTATGGCTGCAGGCAGAATACAATATAGTTGTTTTAAAATTTCCCTTTGTAGATGTGAGAGTGTGGAAAATCAGGTGGTTTCTTTAATTTTTTGGAGCATGCTGACATAAAAGAAGGCCACATGATGTCCCCAGGAGGTGATCTGTTCTTCTTGCCGCCATTCACCAAAGGCTGTCTTGCAGGCTTGCGGACTCTCTGTGTGGCCTATGCTGACATCTCTGAGAATGAGTATGAGGAGTGGCTGAAAGTCTACCAGGAGGCCAGCATCATACTGAAAGACAGAGCTCAGCGGCTGGAAGAGTGTTATGAGATCATCGAGAAGGTAACTGCATACAGAATAATCTCTTACGCACTCACTGAAGGATTTAGCCACCCATTGAACAGTCTTCCCACAGGAATCCTTTTACTATCCAGTGATGTTGTTCTTTCTTGTAAATGTCTTAATGAATCATTTGTTCTCTTTATGAAGCATTTAGTTTTCATGGCCTGTATGAAAAGTCTAGCCATCCTCAGCTAAGCATTAATGATATCTTAAGAAATATTACAGGAGAAGAACATGGCAATCCACTCCCAAAGCAATCCTGAAACAATCAGCTATTGAAAACCCTATGAGGGTCACTGTGAGTCAAACCTGACTCACAGCACCTAATAACAACAACAACAACAATAACAACAAATACAAGTCAAAAACAGCATCAGTGTTTTTCTGGCTTTGCCTAAGTCTAGGCTTAATGGGATTAGCTTGCTCCATTGAGTTCCATGAGCAACCAGAAGTCTGTATATGGTGGTTAAGAATTTTACACACTATGAATTTTCATACTTTTCTAATAATATTAGTGCTTCAATGCTGCTATTCCATATTGCCTACTTTGATTTTTGTTTTGAGTTATTGGGTTCTTTTCAATTTATTCCAAGGCATTAGGCAATATGGGCTTCTTTGAGTTCCCTCAAATCTGAAAGCTAGGTTTCAACTTTTTCTATTTCATCTCAGCAACTATTGGACTTTACACTTTACTGTTTCTGTAACTTCGCAGCCATCACCTGCTTACTGTTTTTCATTCCTTTGTTTTAAAATTTCCCTTCACTTTTTCACACTCAGTTTTTGAGTTTCATATTTTTATAGTTGTTTAGATTCTGTCATTTAAATGGAATTAAGGTAGGAGTAGAACTAAGTTCAAGTATTTATTTGCCCTGCTTTATTAGTGTTTAAAACAAAGAAAGACTGGGATGAGTTAACTTTTTCAATGCTTACTAGAGCAAGGCAAGGTTCTAAAACAGGGTAGCACTCCTGATGGCAGAAGATTCCTGGAATGACCCCCCCACACCTCATGTGCAGACTGTATTTATAGCCACATGAAAGGAAGTGATGCACGAAACAACTTGGTTGCAGTTGGCATTTGCCTAAAGTGGACATTATTTTTATTATTAAAGCAGATATTTCAGTCCCTGGTTATCCAGAGGTTCAGCTCCTCAACCTCCTTAGCTCCTGATTGGCTAAGACTCAATTGCTTGGTTTCTGGGGTGTACTTAGGTTAAGTTGCAGTTTGTTTGCACATGAAGATAGGTTATAGTTCGCTATGTATGGAGTTCACTTTGGGCCAAATTTTATCACCCAAATACAGAGACAAATTCAGGTCAAACTTACCACTGGAAATACTCCAACTTACTTTTAGAATCAGAAAAAAGTGATTACATAGGTGTCATGCTCATGCAGTACCAGGCATTTGATAGTTGCTCACCAGGCAGCTGAATTTTCCCATGGTCTGGTAGCCTTGCTGAGGTGCTGTGTTGTGAGGAGACTCAGGAGGCAGAGCATGGTGAGCAGCCTCTCTGCACAGTGTGGAAGCTAGCAGGCCAGCCAGTGGAGACAAGCACTGAGGGGGGCAGCACATTGACATTCCTCCTCACCATGTACTGATCCCCCAAGGGCAGCACTGTATAGCTCCCAAATCTTAAGGAGCTTTGGTGTTTTCTCCTCTGACCATTAAATGGTGCTGAGGATTGAAGCCAGGACTTCCAGGCATTCTGAGCATGTGTTCCACCACTGAGTCACACCCGCACATGCTGGCTGTTCAGTTCTTAGCATTACAGGCCCCTCACTGCTGTGCTGCCAGATGAGTGTCTGCATTGAGAGTCTGTTTGGCTCCCAGGCTAAATATATCCCAGTGCCTCACTCAGCAGTGGAACAAGAGCGGAGAGTGTGATAATCTGCTCATGTGCTGGGCTGTTGAGGACTGCTGTCCTAACACGCCCAGGTACCAAAAACTAGGTGATGAGTGTCGGCTGCCTGTGTGCATGGAGTGGTTCCAGCACAGCAAATAGTCTGAAAATGCCCCCCACCTAGACATCATGATCTTCTAAGACTCAGGCTTACTGGAGAGGATTAACTGTCTCAGAGCATTCCAGCTACCTCCGTCAGAGTTGTCACTAATGTTGCTCTAAAGATTACAAATTCATCTTTAATTGAAAATATTTTCAATCTAGAATTTACTGTTACTTGGAGCCACAGCCATAGAAGATCGCCTTCAGGCCGGGGTTCCAGAAACCATAGCAACTCTCTTGAAGGCAGAAATTAAGATATGGGTGTTGACAGGAGACAAACAAGAAACTGCGATTAATATAGGTAAGCAATTTAAAAATCATTTCCTGATGCAGATTTGTGTTTTTAAAGGGCTGTGTAGATGTGTGTATTTCTCAAATGCGTTGGCTGATGATGTTTTATAGACTTCTTTATTCACAATGCCAAGGAGTGTTTACCCAAATCTATTGAAGATGCTCTTTGGAGTATTATCTGCCTGCTGTCAACATTAAAACTTTCATAGTTTCCTGAAAAGAATTAAACACACCTAAATAGAACATAGAACTCAACAGTAGACAACTTAGATATTCTTATTACTTTCTTCACAAAATTTTACTCTGAAAGAGAATATTTTCACTAGGTTTAAATATGCATTTAAAAATAATTATAACCAATGTTAATGATTTTACCAATTAGTGTTTTTTTCCCCTTTTTTCTTTCTTTTTTTTTTTCTTTTTCTTTTGGCTGGAAATTGAACCCAGGGCTTGTACATGTTAGCCAAGTGCTCTACCAATGATCTGCATGCCCAGCCCTTTATTTTTGTTTTTCGTTTTGAATCAGGATCTTGCTACGTTGCATAGGCTGTCTCTGGCATCAAATTCACTATTTTCCTGCCTCTGCTTCCCAAGTGAGCGCCACCACTTTGCGCTTTGCACCTTTGAAGGAAAGGAATTTAAAGTTAGAGTAACTTTGTTAAAGAAGCACATTTTAGGCTTGAAAAGGAATTGAAGCTACTAATTTTTAAAATACCTGCTTCTGTTCATTCAAAATAATTTTCAATCATCTGGGTACTTTGGTCACCATTATGGTATAATAAAATCTGGTTTGTATGTGGTAAAATGAATGTGCAAGGTTGTGTAACTTGTGGGCTAGGATGTATCTCAGTGGCAGACTGCTCAACTAACATACACACAGCCCTGGGTTTGATCCCCAGTACTGCCAATAAATAAATAAATAAATAAATAAATAAATAAATAAATAAATAAAATTCCTTACCATGTCTTCATGGAGATGATCCCCATCAGAGCTGATTTTAGACGGAAATGCATCAGTGCCTCTGAATGTAGGCAACTGTGGCTCTATAGAATGGTTTCCTTGGAGTATTGTCAGCTCACTCCAGAGGCATCCCTTTCCCAAAAATCTGCTCCTTTGAATCACCTCTGGCTCTTAAACAATCTCAGTGTGCATAATACCTTCCCTCTGGGGTGAGTTTCATTTTTTTTTAAATAGAAAAATACCATTTGATTAGTTTTTATCAGAAATATTGCTAATTAAATGCAGTTCAGCCTACAAAACAACTGAAGTTAATGTCCTTAAGAGAGTGATGGGAGTTTCAGAAATAGTCTCTGGAATATCAACAGTAGGTTTTGTACATGGAATGGTGCTGCTTGTGACTGATGTGCATGATTCTACACATGAGTGTAAGTTATTTCAGGGAAGACTTATTGCTGCTACTAGAAAATAAAACCTCAAGGTCACAGGCCTTTGATATGCCAGTAATATTTTCATAAAGGAAAGATAATACATTAACACTTTCGCTTTTATTTGTGATGCTGATGGTTGCCTGCAGCCATACCACTGTGGCATCTGATCTTATCAGCTCTTGGAAGCTAAACAGGATCGGTCTTGGTTAGTACTTGGATGGGAGATTGCCTGGGAACACCAGGTGCTATAGGCTTCAGAGTAGGATCTGGCAACCCACTCCCAAAACACAACCCACCACTGAAAACTCTATAAATAGCAGAGAAGCACTGACAATACTGTTTCGCCTGTTATACATAGGGTGGCTATGAGCTAGACACCAATTCCACGGCACCTAACAACAACAATAACTGAGGATTGAACTCAGGACTTTGCGTATGCTATGTAAACACTCTCCCACTTAGCTATATCCCCAGGACTTTTTTATTTTGTGTTTTGAGACAGGATCTCATGTTGTCCAGGCTGGTCTTGAACTCGCTCTGTAATGTAAGCTGGTAGAGAACTCACATTCCTCCTGCCTCAGCCTCCCAAGGAACTGGAATTATAGGCAGGTGCCACCATGAACATTTGCTTTTTGTGTACTGCCTTTCTGTATATGTGTAGATTGGCCCTTCATGTATTAATTTCCATATAAATTTGGCCTATAACACCTGCTGTTGATTGATCTATGGTCCTTGTTCATATAGGGCATGCTGCGTTAACTGCTCCCCTGAAATACTTACCTAAAATTGAGGTTGTATGCTTTTTTTCCTCTTTGGGTGGTATAAAAAAAAGTGATCAACCCCTCAAAAAATAGTACTATAGTGACAACCTTCCTGCTTTTTCCATGTCTCGGGTGTTTTTGCTGGACTGATGAGCTGTATGTGCCCCCAGCCCTGGACTTCACTTCCTTAAGTGCTGTATTACTGTGTGTGCTGTGGGAGCTGATAGCGCCTGCCAGTGACATCACTGTGACCTTGGGAGCACATGCCCTTGTTCTTTTTGTTGTACCTGAAACCATCAGGGTTGAGCTCAGTCTGGAGTAAATGTAAGGAAAAGAAAAGGGCTGAAAGTCACCAGAAAATCAAATAAGTTATTACTTGGAAAGAAAAGTTTTACTTGCATGTGGTGAAAGCTCCTCTGAGCTCTGTGAGACAGTTGATACCCATCCAAACAACTTTTTCAGAATAACTATTATTTTGTACTTTTGCCCAGAAGGTATAGTGATGTGTAATGTTGGTACCTGAAACAGTCGTATTCATTAGTTTTTTCTTGATTGATCTTTCTTGGTGAATACTTTTCAGGACTAATAGGAGCCGATGCCTCCTACTTATACACTGATGACTTGGCCAAAATCTTCTATTTATCCTGGAAGTTTTTGCAATTCACATTTTATCTAGTGTATCAGTGATATTCAGACTCTTCTTTGATGTTATTCAGTATGTTTCTAAGAGCTACGGAACTGGTCTTTGGAGGTGCTATGTCTGAATTATTCTCTATTTTACTTTTAGAACTCAAGTTTGTAACCTAGGGTGATGTTGAGGGATCAAGTCTCCTTTAGGGTATCTATGGAGTCTACAAATGATGCAGAAAGCTCAGGAAGCATGTATGCCTAGACATCCCATTACACGGAAGGAAGTCATACCACAGGTAGTAGCCATCAGCATCTCAAAGTCATGCTCTGGGTAGAGTTGAAACCTACTTTTTGTCATGTAGCCCAGCTACCCCTGGTAATATACGTTGTGTCATCACACTGAACATTTTAGTGCATTCCATGGGGTTTTAGAGTATCCAGAAGATGCTTAGAAAGATCAAATATCTAGCAGTTCTATTTCTCTCTCTCTCTCTCTCTCTTTTTTTTTTCTCTTTTTCTGTACTGAGGGTTGAACCCAGGACCTTGTGCTTGCATGCTTTTGCAAGTCCTGGACCAATGAGCTGCACCCCCAGCCCATTTTTTTTAACTTTTTTGAGACAGGGTCTTGCTAAGTTATGCAGACTGCCTCTGGTCTCAAACTTGTGATCCTCCTGCCTCCACCTCCCAAGCCTCTGGGAGCCTCTGGCAGTTCTATTTCTAGATGGAAGGTAGGAAAGAGAGAAGATTGGTAGTGTCTGGTGATGCTGTTTTCTGAAAACTGTCTTGCCTTTACATGTGAATGGTCATGTAGGTCTCAGATGTAATTTGAAGGTTATACTCTGCTTAAAGACTCAACTAGTATAGACTAAGCCTCCTTTATCCCACAGTCTTGGAACCAGAAGTGTTTCAAATTTCATATTTTTAAAATTTTGGAATATTGGCATAAATATTATTAGTTGAGTATCCCCAACCCAAAAATCCAAAGTCTAAAATGCTCCAAAATCTGAAGCTGATCATTTTTGGCTTTTGGAGCATTTCCTATTTTAGATTTTTGGATTAAGGCTACACAACTTGGGCTGGATGTCAGGGCATGTGGCTTGTGGTGCAAGGCTTATATAACAGGCTTCCACATCTTTTGGAAGAATGGTTCTGGAATTTGTGTTAGAAGACCAGGGAGAATGCTACTATATTCTATCAATCCTAATGTGTACATTGTTTTCCCCTTCTGACATCTCTAGAGTTGGGATATTTTGTGGTTATTGATGCTCACATTTTTAATTGATAGCATTTTCTTAGCAGAAAATACCATAGGAGTTCATCTTTAGAGTTGGTGGCATTTGTTACGTGTGGTATTTGGGGACGATGTTTACTTTCTTTAGCATTTGTTTATGTCTACTTCTCACTCTTTCCCTCTCTACCCCTCCCATATATATCCGTGTGTGTGTGTGTGTGTGTGTGTGTGTGTGTTGTTTTTATTGTTAGGTGTCACTGAGTTAGTGTCCGATTCATAGTGATAACAGACAAAAGAGTATTGTTAGTACTTCTGTGCTATTTGTGAGTTTTTAGTGATGGATTGTTTGTTTGTGGGGAGTGGGTTGCAGGGTCCTTCTCCCAAGCCCACAACACCTGGTGTTCCCAGGCAGTCTCCCATCCAAGTACTAACCAGGCCTGACCCTGCTTAGTGTCCAAGATCTGATGGGATCTGACACCACAATGGTATGGCTGCAGGCATACACACACACACACACACACACACACACACACACACACACACACAGTAGTACTAGGAATTGAGCCCAAGGGCTCACCTGTGCTAGTAGGCAAGTGCTCTACCACTGAGCTGTACTTCAAGCCTGAAAATTTAGCTTTAATTAATGAATTAACTAATTTTTTTTTTTTTGCAATACTTGGGGGTTAAACACAGGGCCTCGCACATATTTGCAAGTGCTCTACCACTGGGCTGCACCCCAGCCCATTTTTAATTTTAATCTTGAGTCAGGGTTTTGCTAAATTACGTAGACTGCCTCTGGCCTTGAACTCACAATTCTCCCGCCTGCACCTCCTGAGTTGAGAATTTCTCTTTAAAGGTTACTTTTCCTTCACACCTTTGAAATAAATACACTTAGTTAAATTGAGTTCCAAGATATTTGTGACTCTCATGAGCCACTGAGTGTTATGAAGGTGGACAGTAAGAAGGCTTATAGAGTTCACTAGCTTGAATTTGGCGTGTTGCCAGCATTCTGTGGCACGCTTCTTCAGTTTATTCTCACTAGCTGTGGTTTGGGGAGCTGGTCATTTTCTTTTTTAGTTTAAAAATTTGGCCTCAACTAGAGTAAAGTGAAATTTCAGATGTAATCTTTCTGAGTCACACAGCTGTCATTTCCATATTAGCACTGGATAAAACATCTATTAAATAATTGTTCAATAGATGTGGAATTTTCAGAGTCTATAATTTTTTTCTAATGGATTTAAGGGTGAGTGGGAAGATAATATTTGTGTGTATTCCATTTTAAGATCATTAAATTGGACCTTGCTTTCCTCCCAAATGACATATAAGTTGGAATTCTTAGTCTCCGCAGTGTCCCTGGATTTTGGTACCCATCAACTGATGCTTTTAAATTGCTTCTTATGACCTTACAAGTTTATTTTACTTAAAATATAAATTGTAGCACACACACACACACACACACACATATATTTATTTAAGTATATAATATCATTTTATGGGATTGACTGTCTTCCCTGTAAAAGGGAAGGCTTCACAGATGAGATAGGTTTAAAAGTGGAGCCTTCAAGAGTTTCTAAAAAATACCGGTAAAACAACAAAAATAAAAAACACATGATAGTGGATAGGATGGGTTAGGATGGTCCAGCTGGAGAGGAGCTCATGAGGGTAGGGTGAGGCAACAGGTTCCTCCACGGGATGAGGAGTCTGAGCAGGGACTGGGGTCTGGTGGGAGAGGTGTCCTGGACATGTGCTGCAGATGAGCCCTCAGCCTCTCCGTGATTTGGGTTGGATCTTCCCGACTCCATTGGGAGTAGCCACAGAGACTGTCTTTTGTCATCCATCCGTAGTGTTTGCAATGTTTCTCATACATCACTCAGCCATCACACTCAGCCATCAGTTGAACAGATTCTCTGTGGAAATATTTAGAATTGACAACACACTTTTTGAGACTTGGCACTGTTTTGAATTGCAGTGATGGGATGGGCTGCCTGGCATTGCTGTAGACCTGGGATCCGTTGTAAGGATTAATTGTCCCTAACCTTTTTCAAATAGGCTGGGATTTAGCTTAGTTGGTAGAGCTCCACTCTGCAGTCTCTGAAGTCCTGGGTTCGATTCCCAGCACCACAAAAATGGGAGAAGGACATGGCAATCCACTCCCGTGGCAATCCTGAAACAATCAGCCATTGAAAACCCAATGAGGGTCACTAGGAGGCAGACACGACTCAATAGCACCTAACAACAACCTTTTCAAAGAAGTCTCCAGAGAAATCTGGGTTTAGATATCTTTGGCAATATGAGCTTACCACCTAAATAAAAGATAAAAAATAAAAGAAAGAAGGAACTGGTCACTAGAGAGGAGGGATTTGGTTTGGTAATTTTTTTAGTATGAAGTATTATTTTATTGTCTTAAAATCAATCCTGCTCTAAGTACCATGGACTTTAATATTTTGATTTCTTTGAGTGCTGATTACACTTGGGCAGCAGGAAGACTGAACATTGAAGCAGGCTGTTAATTTCAGCTCTAGTAAAGAATGAAATCTCAGTGGTATGCTAGTCACTTTATGGCTGTCTTGCTGGATTGTGAGATTAAAGAACTAGGTCTCAATGTGCAAGCACAAATGGACCTCCTCACCTGGCTCTTCTTCCAAGAGTTGATCTCATTATATCCAAAAACATTAGGAATCAAGCACACCAAACTCAGATTTCCATGATTTAATTTGCTACATTAGTTAAGTCACAATTCACTGGGTTAGATGCCCATGGTCTGTCTTGAGCAAGTGTTCTATGTGATAATTCTCTAAGAAAAATCTCACTGCATTTTCCAAATAATAAAAAAAGAAACACACTAATCTGTTTCTTCTCAGAAGCTTTAGTTTTGTGTATTTAAATTCATGAAAGTGTCAGTAGTTTTATTTATGACCCTTTCCCTACCATGAAAAAATACTTAGGACTTTTTTATAATATCTTTGTACAGCTTCAGTTGTCAAAAGGCATTTTGCTTGAATTGCAAAATTTAAAATAAAACAGATAGGTCTTAAAAATTACTGCTGCTTCTGCAGCTGTTGTTCAAATAAAATACTACCAGTAAATCCTTAAGCATTAGTTATACTAAATTTGTAACAGTCTGCATTGCACGAAGTTTCTGGAAGTCTCTGGGGATGAAGAATAAGCCTACCATAAAGGGAAATGATTAAAATCTCAATATCCCCTTTTGTAAATGGAAATAAAATGGAGACCTCCCTTCTGGACTTAATATAAGAACTAACAGGAAGGGAGAATGGATTGGGAAGCTTTTAATGGAAAACAAGGAATTCAGTTATCCATGCTAAGAGTGTCTCACTTTCAACCATTACTATTGTTAAAATTGACTTGAAAAACTGGAAAATGCATGCAAAATTGTTTTGTGTTCTCTTTCCTTTATGTTCCTTTCCTTTCTTTTCATTTGTTCTTTTTTTAAAGAAATAAATATTTGCCCATGTGTTTTTGTGATTTAAAATTATCGGGTTCCTTATAGTTTTAAAAATACCCAATGGTTTTAACAAGAGAAATGATCTCATTCCCTTGACATAACTATTGTTAAACAGCCTGGACTGTTCATTTTTGATATGACTTTAAAAAGAATATTTGCATTAGAAGCCACAATTTTCTTCTTCAAAATGTGTCTTCTGAAGTGCCTTATAAAACATTTCTTCCAAATGACAATCACAAGTAATGACTACATTTTGTACATTCCAAAATACTCAAAAACATTAATTATCTCCACTCTCCCACAGAAGAAAAACACACACAGCTTCTTGGTCTTCATTTTTCTCTGAATTCTCCTTTGTGGCTGTAATTCCAAAGTATGGGAAGAGTGGAGGACACTTAGGTGTGGGCCTGTGATTCTTGCCTGCTGGGTGCCGGTCTCCTTTCCTAGTGCCTTGCAGCATCTGCGAGAGTGGGTGTTTCCCATGGTTTACCAGGAGGACCCAGGGTCCTCCTCGGTTTAGGGGCAGGACTGGCCAAGGCTCTCCCTTGAGATCATTACATGATGCTTGGAGTGTAAAATTTTGCATGCTGATGATCTGTTTCAGTTTTCTATAACCATCAATGTATTATCCTGAGGTGCTGAGGAAAGAATGTTTGTGAGGGCCAGGATTCTGGGTGGAAGGATTCCTTTTTTGCCTTTTATCAATGAGAGGAATGGAGGTGGCCCTGGTGAGAGGCGTCTGTGGATGCTGGCCCTTTGTGGGGCCCTGAGAAGATGCAGAGTGATCTGAGAGAAAAGCTGAAGCTCTGGCACACGCCAACAGCTCCATCTTCCAGGCCCTTGCCCTCAGCCTGTGGATTTGAGGGGAAGACCAGGGGAGGCTCTTGTGTTGGTCTGGGAATGGTTGCTGATAGTGTGCCCCTCCTGGAAGGAAAAGAGGAAGAAAACATTGCTCTTAATGTGTAGAGACAACTTGATTTAAAAATGAAATTGAAGTTATTTGTACTAATTAGGAGTTATTTTGTTCCAAATGAGCCTTTTGTATTGTTTTCTTCAAACATAGATTTAATTCTTGAAATGGGAATTACTTTGAATTTTTGGCAGGATAAAGGAGCCCTTCAGTGTACAATAATATTCTTTTGAAACTTATAAGAATTACTTTTTAAAAAGGAAATGAGGGATCTTGCTGTTCCAGTAGACACATTTATGCAGAGTAGGAGCCCCGTTAGATTCCATTTGTCTTTGTAAAATGTTTACTGTTATTTTAGATGATTCAAGGCTTATCCTAATGTTATACAAAGATAACAAGGATAAAGAAAAAGCCACAGAAAATGGACCGTGTTTATTTTAGCTTTTACTCATAAAGACCTTCTCTACCAGTGCTATTTATGCTTCTGCAAGAATGAAAATCCATGTAAGCTTCCTTCACTCTTGGTGTTGTCCTCTGTGTGAATGATGATGAACTGGACATAAGAAGGGAAGTGGGATTCAGTTAGCCATTGAAAACAGGAGCTTACAGTAGGAATGATCAATTCATGTTGCCCCTTCTCCACTTCAGGGTATTCCTGCCGACTGGTATCACAGAATATGGCCCTTATCCTATTGAAGGAGGATTCTTTGGATGTAAGTAGTTTGTCAAAAGTTTTATCTGATGTAGCTGTATTAAACTCTCTGCTTCTACTATGATTATTAATCAGTTTATTTTTCTTATAAACTATGAAAATACTGCGTTTAGTTTGTTTGTATGTATGAAAGGATGTCATAAAGCCTTTTTTTCTGTATTTATTAATGTTGGTGGGGTACCAAGTAATAAGACTTTTGCTATATTTGTTATGCAACTATTATGTCACTTTTTCGTATACATTCATTGATTTACATATTTTATAGAAACATGTTCCCCATATATTCATATAGTTGCATCATATATTTTGAGATTTTCTTCTCCTCCTTTTCCCCTTTGCTTGATTTCCCCTCTGCCTCCCCAACCTTCACTCTCACCCACTGATCCCTTCCCTCTTTCTTTCAACTTTTCTTATATTTTCCCTTCTTAGATATAGTTGTTCATTTTTATATCTCTACATATATATAGTTTTGTTTTTCTTGTGCTAAGTTAGATTTAGCTCTCACATCAGTGAGACTATATTATATTTCTCTTTTGGGGACTAGGTTGGATCAGTTAAGATAATGTTCTCCAATTCCACCCATTTTACTGCAAATGATATTATTTCATTCTTTATTGCTGAGTAATATTTCATTGTGTATATATGTCACAATTTTTCAATCCACTCCTCTCTTGATGGCCATCTTGGTTGATCTCATACCCTTGTGATTGTGAAAAGTGCTGCATTAAATATGGAAGTGCAGATATCCCTGTGGTATGATGATTTATCATCCTTTGGGTATATTCCCAGGAGTGGTATAACTGGGTCATATGGCAGTTCTATTCTTAGTTTTCTAAGGTACATCCACATTGATTTCCAAAGTGGCTGAACTAATTTACAGTCCCACAAACATCCTTTAAGATCAAACTATTGTAAGTTCTGAGGTCCTGAGTTCAATTCTCAGCACCACAAAAATGGGAGAAGGACCTGGCAATCCACTCCCAAGGCAATCCTGAAACAGTCAGCCATTGAAAACCCTATGAGGGTCACTATGAGTCGGATACCGACTTGATGGCACCTAACAACAACAACAATTGTAAGCTTAGGATATTGCCTCATAATAATATCTTACTCACCTAGAATCATGTATTTAAAATGGGACACTTTGAATCTGGTTTGGATTTAATTGTTAAGTATGAAGTATTTATATGAAGTGGTGGGACCTGTACAGCTTACATGGAGCAGTGATGGTAAACTCCAGTGTGGCTTACAATGAGATTTACTTCCTAGTTGTTATTGTTAGGCAATGTCAAGTCAGACTCATAGCAACCCTACATACAACAGACAAAACACTGTTGTCAGTACTTCTCTGCTATTCATAGGGTTTCCAATGGCTGACTGTCTTTTGGGAGTGGGTTGCCGGGTCCTTTTCCCAAGCCTACAGCACCTGGTGTTCCCAGGCTGTCTCCCATCCAAGGACTAATGAGGCCTGACCATGTTTAGCTTCTAAGATCTGACGGGATCAGACACTACAGTGGTATGCTGCAGGCAGGTGATGGGATTAGTTATCCTTGAAAGGGAGGAGACACAGTACAGAGGTTTCTATTCATACAAATTGAGGAGGCCTCCTGCTGTGAAGGCCAAGATGCTCTCTACCCCGTCACGATCTCAGAGCCTGTAATTCTGTGTCTCCAAGGCACACAAGATAACACTCTTGGCATGAGTGCGTTAGGGTGTGTGTCACTGTAGCTTCTATCCTTGTTTGTGACTTTGCTTGTGTTAGTCACCTGTCACTTTATGAAATGCCTGAGATAATCAACTTGTAAAGAGAAAGGGTTTATTTAGGCTCACAGTTTTGAAAGTTTCAGTCCAGGCTTGGTTGGCCCCATTGCTGTGGAGGTAGCACCTCGTGGTGGGAGTGTGTGGTAGAGGAAAACTGCTCACCTCATGGCCAGGAGCCGATAAATACACTGATCAATCAATCAAGAAGAAAGTAGAAGAGGCTGGGGTCCCCCAACCCCTCAGGGGCAGGTCCCCAGCAACCCAAAGACCTCACATAGTTCCCATCTCTCACCAGTTCCACCAGCTGCTGCTGCTGCCACTCTGGGGACCAAGCCTTTCATACATGGACCTTTGAGGGAAATACTGTGTCCACACTGGAGTAGCCTGCAGAGGCCCAGAGCCCCGGGCCTGCCGGGTCTCCTGGCTTCCACCCTTGCAAGCTCTGAAGTACTGAGGACCCTCCCTGATACATCCGTTTTCCAGGGTCCCCAGCACTGCCTGTTGCACTTGCCTGTGTTTTTCATCATTGGAAATACTGTGTGTGTGTGTGTGTGTGTGTGTGTGTGTGTGTGTGTGTGTGAAAATTGTGAAATACACCAGAACCATTTCTTTTTATTTTGAATTTAATTTGCGTACAATATAATGAGTTTCATTGTTGTATTTCATTTAATTTCATCTTGTACTTTACACTCATTCTCACTCCTGTTTTCCATCCTTCTTGCTACCTCTCCCTCCACCTCACGCTGCTCTCCTCCCCCTGCCACCTGAGTTTTTGTATTTTCCAATTTTGTTGTTGTTGTTAGGTGCCATCGAGTTGGCATCCAACTCATAGCAACCCATAGGGCTATGGCTGCAGGCTTTTCCAATCTTGTTGTTGTTGTTAGGTGCCGTCGAGTCAGTATCTGACTCATAGTGACCCTCATAGGGTTTTCAATGGCTGACTATTTTTCGGGATTGCCTTGGGAGTGGATTGCCAGGCCCTTCTCCCATTTTTGCGGTGCTGGGAATTGAACTCGGGGCCTCAGAGACTGCAGCGCAGCGCTCTACCCATTGAGCTAAATACCACCTTTCCAATCTTAGGTACATATAATTATGGATATTTATGTATGTGCGTGTGTATATGTGTGCGTATGTATGTATATATGTATGTATATACACACACACATATATTCCCTTTAAGGTGCCTCCTAGATTCCACATATGAGTGAGAACATGAAGTATTTCTCTTTGAGTCTAGGTTATTTCACCTAATATGATGATCTCCAGATCCATCCATTTTCCTACAAATGATATAATATCATTCTTCTTTAGGGCTGAACAGTATTCTGTTGTGTAATCAATTCACATATTTTACAGAACCACATTTTAAAAATCCATTTATCTATTGATAGATATCAGGGGGGATTCCACATCCTTGCGACTGTGAAAAGTGCTGCAATAAACATGAAAATGCAAGTGTCTCTACGGTATGATGACTTTTCTTCCTCTGAGTATATACCCAGGAGTGGTAAAGCTGGGTATCATGTGGTAGTTCTGTTCTTAGTTTTCTGAGGAAACTCCGTACTGATTTCTATAATGGCTATACTTGTTTACAGTTCCACCAGTAGTATAAGTGTTTTTTCTTCAAATCCTTGCCAGCATATTTTGTTTGTTTCATTGATGTTAGCCATTCTGATTGGGGTGAGATGGGATCTCAGTGTAGTTTTGATTTACATTTCCTTGATGGCTAAGGATGGTCAGCATTTTTTCATATGTATATTGGCCATTTGGATTTCTTCTCTTGAGAACTTTCTGTTCAGTTCCATTGCCCACTTCTTGATTGGAATATCTGGGTTTTTTGGTGTTAATTTTTGAGTTCTTGATATATCCTAGATAACAATCATCTGTCAGATGTATAGTTAGCAAAGATTTTTTTCCCATTCCATAGGCTCTCCCTTTATTCTATTGATTGTTTCCTTTGTAGTGCAAAAGCTTTTTAATTTCATGTAATCCTACTTGTCAATTCTCACCATAACCATTTCTAAGTGTACAGTTCATTGTTGCACAACCATCACCACCACCACGTCCAGAACCCTTTTGTCTGTCCAGACCAGAATTTGGTATCTACTACCTAACAACTCCCCACCTCACTATATTAGTTACTTTCATATAGCTGTTTCTAAAATACCTGACAAAAACATCTTAAGGGAGGAAAGCTTTATTTTGCTCATGATTTCAGAGGTTTGGTCTGTGGTTGGTTGGCCCCATGCACATGGCCAGAACATCAAGGCAGCAGGATGTGATGGAGGAGGTTCTTTACTTCATGCCAGATAAGAAGCCAAGAGTAAAGAAGGGACTGGGGACCAGATGTAACCTTCAAAGCACACCCCCAATGACCTTCTCCAACTATACCCCACCTCCTAATGTTTCCAGAACCTCCCAAAATAGCACCACCAATGAGACCAAGCATTCACCACATAAGCCTGTGGGGGACATTTTTTATCTATACCATTATGCTTACCTCCCTCTTATCCCCTGGCAGCGACTGTTCTATTTCTGCCTTTGTGAATTTGACTTCTCTTGGTTGATCGACCTCATATTGGTGGAATCATACATTATTTCTGATTGTTTTGGCTGGCTTATTTCACTTAGCATTGTGTCCACAAAGTTCACTCATATTGTGGCATATGACATGATTTCCTTCCTTTTTAAGCCTGAATAGTGTTCTATTGTTTGTATATACCATATATTGGCAATCCACTCATCGGTGGATAGGCACCTGAGTTGCTTCTATCTTGTGGCCATTGTGAACACTGCTCCTGGAACATGAATGTGTAAGTATCCCCACCAGACTCTGCCTTCAGTTCTTTTGAGTAGATATCCAGAAGCAAAGTTGCTGGATCATAGTATAATTTAATATTTTACTTTTTAGGAACTATTGTACTGTTTTCCACAGTGGCTGCACCATTTTTACATTCCTACCAACAGTGATGACAAAGATTCTCATTTCTTCACATCCACCAACACTTACTTTTTCTTTTCCTTTTGTAATAGCCATCCTCATGAGTATGAGAGAATTATCTCATCATGGTTTTGATTTTCATTTCTCTAATAATTAATGACACTGGGCATCTTTTCATGTGCTTTTTGGCCATTTGTATATCCTCTTTGGAGAAATGTCTATTTAGTCCTTGCCTATATTTAAATCATATTTTTTTTGCTGTTGTGAAATGATTGATATTTTGTCTCCTTGTAGTCTCTTAGCCTGCAGCCCTACCACTGTGGTGTCTGATTCTGTCAGATCTCAGAAGCTATGCAGGGTCGGGCCTGGTTAGTACTTGGATGAGAAACCGCCTTGGAACACCAGGTGCTGTAGGCTTGAGAGAAGAACCCGGCAACCCACTCCCAAAAGACAATCAGCCATTGGAAACCCTATGAACAGCAGAGAAGCACTGACAATACCATCTTGCCTGTAGTACATAGGGTCACTATGAGTTGGACACCAACTTGATGGCACCTAACAACAACAACTAGTCTCTTAGGATGTAAGATCTATGGATAAACTTTTTTTTTTTTTTTTTAAATGGGGCATCTCTACCATCAGGACAGTGCCTTGCACATATTAGGAACTCAGTCAACTAAATGTTTGAATGACCAAATGCACAGAATGAAGATAATTTCCCACTATCAATAAAGACTTCTATTTAAAAGTCATGCTCATGAGACAGTGGGCTAAGTGGACACTGATGTGACAAGGGAACAGAAACTGAGGGCACCCGGCCCAGTGGAGGGCAGTAGAGGGTGGGGCTGGGCTGGAGCCCTGGACTCTGGGGTGACCTGCGCAGCCACAGTGTCTGCAGCAAGGCTCCCAGCTTCCTGGTGGTTTTCCAGTTCCAGGGAATGCCCAGCCTAAAAGCAAGGCCTCCTTTTTCTGGTGGTAACTCAGCGATGAGCCTCATTTTCCCTCCTCATATGGTGTTCTTTGGAATCCAGGAGACAATTTTGGCTCTGTACAGCACCATCAGGATTCAACCAGGCAGTGCCTTCTGGTTCACCTGACCAAAGACAAGTTTGTGATACCACTGGGGTGATTTTAGGGTGTGTGCTGCCTTCCCTCAGGGGTTCCTGTCAGGAAGGGTTCTTCCTTAACCAGATTAAGGCTTCATTTATTGGTGTAATCACTTTACTGACCCCAGAATCTACTGAACAGAGGTGTCTTTTCTCTGTATTTTTGTTGTTGTTGTTCAATACTGAAAAGGGTATCAAACTCCATATTTCTGACTAGTATCCACTGAGGAAGATTCTTTTCCTCCTCCTCCCCTTCCTTGCCATTCTTTAATTGGGTTAGAGGAATTCCTATTCTCATTTAAACTTCATTTGGCAGGCATGAAATAAAAGTAGAGTCCTAGGGGAATAAATTAGATTTATAGTTGCTGCCTAGTGGGGGCCCTGACTTGAGTGTTTAAGGTCTCAGTGTCACCAGTGAGCTCACTAGGGTCCTTTTTCTCTGCCTGGATAGAAATCATGGGTAGGTAAGGAGAAACCCTTCAAATGCTGGTCTTAGGCAGCAGTTGTGCCTCTTGGCATTTCATAGCAGCAGGTGCTGTTGATGGGTAGGTTTTGGGCAGCACACTAGTGCCACTCTCTAGTGTTATAGATCTTCTATATGTTGAAGAGTTGAGAATCCTCAGCCTCCTTGTGCTACAGCTCTTGTGTAGGCTGAGAAGTCAGGAACTCTTGACCTCCAATAGCAACTTGCATGGCAGCTTCTGACAGTGTAAGTATGGGGATCTTCAGCCCAGACAGTGGCCAGTGTTAACAGCTTCTGGCCCAGCATTTCTGATGCCCTTTGCCTTAAAGATGTGACAGCTCTCTCTGGAACTCTTCCAGTGACCAGGGTCTGAAGTTCCTCCCTCTGGCTCTTTACAGCTGCTTTCCATCTCTAGCCTTAGCTCTCACCTTCCCACACCGCCCCCCCCGCCCCCCCCCATGCCCCTGCCTCCTCTCTCCATCTCTCTTTTTGATACCCTGGTTGCTCTTCTGGAACTGTTCAACTACTTCTTAGTTCTTTTGCCATTATTGTCAGTTTGCTGTTACTCAGGAGACACCACCCTTCTGAGGCTGCCTTTTAGTTATTGAATGCTACCTCTTTGATCTGTCAGTGCCCCGCCATTTTACTCTGGATTAATGGAGTTTGGCCCTTCAAGGCCACATTTCTTCTTGGCCCTTTCCCTCTGGCTGCCATCCAAGCCCGGTGCTTCTTCATCTCCACAGTGGAATTATAAGAGCTGTGAAGGGGGTTATGTGGAGCTGTGCTCAGCTGCTTAGGGAGTGGTAAGTGAGCTTTGTGGCTTAGGAGCCACATCCAGCTGGTCCCCACACTGGTGCTGACAATCAGGAGGAAAGGGGCAGGCCCTAACATTACCCCTTCTCAATGGGAAGCAGTTCTGGGGTCCAATGGTCACTACCCAGCTTCCCTTTAATGATTAGTCCTCTGGGTATGCTGCCCCTGTGTTTAGATCCCAGCACCAGCTATCTTGATGCTCCTTTGCTGGAGTTGCTGCTGTTGCCATGGCCACTACTGTCTTTTCTTCTTTCTTTGTGTTATCAGCTTAGCTGCACTACTAAAGGTAGGCAGAATGAACACTTGAGAGAAACATTTTATTGGGGCTACTGTTGTAGCACTAAGGGAGGGAGTGTGGAGGGTATCTCTCAGCTCTTTCACTCAATCACTCAAGTGAGCTGAGCAGCCTGTTTATGTAGCTGGAAAGGGAGTGTTTTCACTATAGTGACTGCCATGTAAATGAAGATTTGTGTTTACACCAGTCACAGCTTTGTCCATTTTGCATCAGTCCCTGCAGTTCACCTTCTTGGTCACCAGGAAAAGGGCTCCCCCTCTGGCCTGGTGGAACTCGTTGCAGGGAAAGTTCAGTACAATTTGCTTGAAATAGTTGTGGTTGGGACCACACCCTGGGAGCTGTAGCAAATAGTTTCTATTGTGTAGCTTCCTCAATATATCAGTGGAGTGCTCACAGTGGCAGGTGCTGTTGTGAGGGTGGCTTAGCTGGAAAACAGTTCTTTTGCTCAAAACAGCCAGAGCCACAAGGGAGAGCCCAGTAGCTGCCAGTTAACAGAGTCAGATTAACCCATCCCCTAACACCAGTGCTTCCTTGTAGAAAAATTTAACAACAGAAGGAACACTTATAGCAAGATTGGGAGAAAACCTTATCATTAGCACTAATATTCACTTTAACAGTGTATTAGCAATACTACACGCCCAGCACCCCAAGGAGAGGTGGGTCCCCCTGAGCTGTCTCATCAGCACTCTTTTGAAGCCAACAAGACAGGGACAAAGGATATGGCCTGAAGAACCGGAGGCATTGGCCTGGCTTCCTCTACTTCACTTTTCCTGTAAGTGTGAAGGGATGAGACCTCATGGATCCAGAACTGGCCTCCATTACCCTCACTTGACCAGTTAGTATGCCTAGGCAGGGAATCATACGCTATGTGCAATTAGAATTTATCTCTATGTTTTCAGATTTGAGTGGCTGACAAAATAGCATCTAAACTCTGTAATACAAAAGAGATTAGTGGTCTTTGAAACTAGGGTGTGGTGATGGTTTGCACCCTGGGGGGCAACATAATATGTAAGGATATTGGAAAAAAAGTTGTGATTTTCATTCTTTAGGTTGAAATAAATGTAGTGATAAATTAGCTTTAGTGTTAATACCTAAAGCTTGCTACTGGCACCTATAATCCTTATTCTTGGCATACTGACCAGGAGTGACTCGGTAGGAATGGGTAGGAGGAGGGAAAGGCAGAGGTAAAATAAGAAGGGTCCTTCCTGGGACTTGCAGGTTTTTTTTTGTTTGCATTTAACCCTTTGTGAAATACTGACATTTATTTGCACTGGTTAAATGGATTTAGGGACTATGTTCAGCTTTGGTTAAACTGACTCTCACAGGTACTAGAAAGGGATTGCTATAAAAACAAGGGGATTAAGGGTAACAACAACAGTCTAAGCAAGAGCTATACTAATATTGGTATTGCTTGATATGTCTGCTAGTGTAAGCTATACTTCAGTCACTTAAATGAGTCAAAACAATTATCAGGAGAAATAAGTATATCTGTTTGATAAACTAATTTTGTCATTACCCACAGACTATTATCATTAATTGTGAGTCTTTCCCTGAATGTTATGTAGTATCTTGAAATATATTAATTGTTATACTATGAAATTATAGTAATGAGGCTTTATAAACTAAGAATCCTAAATATGGGCAGCTTGGGCCAGGGGTGTGGCTCAGTGGACCACTTGCCCAGCATGTGAGAGGAACTGGATTTGTGCCCCTGCACTGAAAAAAAAGTTAAACCTCACCAGCAATTTATAAAACTTACAATACTCAAATCATTTACATTCTAAAATTTCACAAAGCATGCTAGTCACTGAATGATAAATATCTTTTTATATTTTTTAATCAAAGAGAAAGTACACTGGCCATGGTGGCACATACCTATCATTCCAGCTACTTGGATGAGACAGGAAGAGTGCAAGTTCAAGTCTGCCCTGGGCTACATAGTGAGAACTTGTCTCAAAATAAAGTAAAACAGGATCAGGATGTTAGCTCAGGCATAGAGCATTTGCCTAGCATACACAGGACCCTGGATTTAATCTCCAATCTGGGGGAAAGAAAGACAAGGGTGCCAAGCCATTTGGAGAACATTTTTCTTTTCTTCTACAATAAGATAAAGAACATAATATAGCAACAATTTAATTGAATAAGGATGGAAAATCTTTTTAGAATTTTCTAAGGAACAAGTAATTGAAACAAATTATGAAATACAGAAAATTTCCCACATATAACTGTATAAACTGTAGCTGTGTCTAATGTGTTCATTTGTGGAATGTATAGAAGACCACTGCTTTAGGGGAGTCACAAAAGGAAGATGCACTGGAAGATGTATCTTTTCTGAATGGAGCATTAGTTCTTTAACAAGAAGTTTTTATGAAATATGTATAATCAGTGATAGATTGGCTACTTAGGAATGAAGGTGGAAATATGTAAAACTCACTAATGACATTGTTGGCAGAGACTGAATAATCCAGCATCCCTAAGGATGGATGTGGCCATGAGGTTATATTCTTCCTGTGGAATGTCTCATTGAGAAGGGGATTCTTGGCCTGAGGGCCTCAGCCCTTCTATTTTGCTGGCTGGAAATGGTAGCAAATGGAACCACTCTGGAAGCAATGTATTGAGGGTAGCAGAGATGCAACCTTACTTAGTTTAGGCCCTAGATAACTTTGAGAAGCAGAATCTGCAGATTGCTTCTGGTTTTCTTTTGGGGGAAAAATTATATAGTTTGAACTGCTGTTTGGAGGAGATCTCTGTTTATCCTCACCCTAGTAATAACATAGAACATGATATTAGAAGTAGCATCAGTCAGTACAGACCCTTGGAGCACAGAATGGAGAAAGGGTATGTGCAGAGAGAGAAGGGTCTGCGTGTGCCTGGAAGGGTGAGTGAGTGGGCATTGAAAGTCAAGAGTTTGGATTCTTTCAAATCCCTCTAGATTTCGCTGTTCTAGTCATTAAGATTCGGCTTTTCCTCATCAGTGCCCTGACCTTCATGGGAGGAGACCTGGTGAGTCTGGTATGTTGAATTCGACAGCCTGCAGAGTTAATTTATTCCAACTGCATCCTGTTGTAGAAGTGAGAAGTTCTCCCAGCCTGGCATAGGTGGTCCCTTGTCTTCTGACAGTGTTATGAGCCCTGATTGTACAGTTTTCATTTGTTGAGCTCCGCAATCCATTCGACCTGGTCCAACCTACTGTCTTGTTCTTCCTGCCCTGATGGGGTATTTCAGTAACTGTGTGATCTGCCAATGACTTGTTTTAAAAGGCAATTCTTCAAGTTGACCATAGGTAATGATTTTAAGTCAAGTAATTAAAGTGTGGGGCTGGGATTTAGCTCAGTTGGTATAGCATTGCTCTGTGCTTTCTGAGGCCCTGGGTTTGATCCTGCAAAAATGGGAGAAGAATGTGGCAATCCACGCCTGATGCAATCCCAAAACAACATTGAAAACCCTATGAAGGTCACTATGAGTCGACTCAATGGCACCTAACAAAAAGAGCAATAATTGAAGTATGTTTTGCATATATACAATTAAGTATGCTTGTTTTAAGTGTGCATTTTGATATGTTTTGCAAATGTATATACCTGTGAAACCACCACCCCATGCAAGATATTGAGCATCTCCATTACTCTAAAAAGTTCCCTTGGGTCATTTTGCACTCAGTTCTCCTCAGCCCCAGACAGCCACTGGCCTGCTATCTAATGGGATGGATCAATTGTGCATGCCTGAGAACTTCACATGAAGGGAACTCCATGGTAGACACTTGTTATTTTCTGTCTTCGTTCATTCAACATATTTCTTTTTGTGTTCACCTATGTTGCTATAAGGCCTGCAGCTGTAGCCCTGTGGCATCCAATCCCATCAGATCTCGGAAGCTAAGCAGGATCGGGCCTGGTTGGTACCTGGATGGGAGACCGCCTGGGAACACCAGAAGCTGTAGGTGTGGGAGAAGGACCTGGCAACCCCCTCCCAAAAATAATCTGCCGTTGAAAACCCTATGAACAGCAGAGAAGCACTGACAATAGTGTTTCCCCTGTTGTACAGAGGGTCGCTATGAGTCGGATACCGATTCGATGGCACCTAACAACAACAACAACAACAAATGTTGCTGTATGTATCATGAGTTCATTACTTTTTGTTGCTAAATATCTCATTGTGTGGCTATGCCACAATTTAATTAACCATTTACTTATTTTATGAATGTTTTAACTATTTCTGGTTTGAGGCTATGATAAGTAAAACTGCTATGAACGTTTTTACAGGTTTGGGGAGGAATGTTTTTGTGTTTCTCGAATAAACAGCTAGGAGTGAAATTGTTGAGTTATGGGGAAGATGTAAGTTTTGCTTTGTAGGAATTGCTCTCGGGGCATGGTGACACATACCTGTAGTCTCAGCGCTCAGGAAACTGAGGCAGGAGAATCACAAGTTTGAGACCAGGCTGGGCTGCAGAGTGAGAGACTGTCTCAAAAAAAAAAAAAAAAAAAAAAAAAAAAAAAGTGCCAGTTTCCACTTTCCACTCCCACTAGTACATAGTATCTGAGAATTCTCATTGTTCCCCATCTTCCACAATATTTAACATTGTCAGTCACTTTAACATCAGCCACTGTGTAGTGGGAGTGACATCCCATTGTGGTTTTAACTTGTATTTCCCTGGTAACTAATCATGTTGTGCACCTTTTCTTGCACTTCGGCCATTTCAAAATCTTCCTTTGTTGAAGTCTTTTTCACACTTGCCCATTTTTTAAAATGGCAATGGTTTTTATGTTTTTCTTATTTAGTTCTAAGACTTCTTTTTGATTCATTTTAAATTTTTTGTATTTTTATCTAAACAATTTTTAAAATAATATAAAAACTAAAAATGTACTTATTAATGGTACCTCATTGTGACATTTCAACATATGTATACATTAGTGTAATGTTTAAGTCATTTTAAACATATCTATAGGGCTGGGATTTAGCTCAGTGGGTAGAGCGCTGCGCTGCAGTCTCTGAGGTCCTGAGTTCAATTCCCAGCACCGCAAAAATGGGAGAAGGACCTGGCAATCCACTCCCAAGGCAATCCTGAAACAGCCATTGAAAACTGTGTAAGGGTCGCTATGAGTTGGATACCCACTCGATAGCACCTAACGTAACAAACATATCTATCTCCCCAAACACTGACCATTTCTTTAGGGTGAAAACTTTCAAAATAATTTCTTCTATGTATAGTTACCCTCTCATGTAACAGCACACAAGAATGTCTTGTTTATATCTAACTTTAAGTTAATACCCATTAATGAAACGTTTTCCTACTCTTTCTTGAGATTCTACTGCCTCTGGTAACCACCATTCTACCCTAAACTTTGATGAGATCAACTTTTTAAAATTCTTCATATGAATTAGAATATATGGCACTTGTCTTTCTGTACCTGGTTAGCTTCTCTTAACATAATGGTCTCTAGTTCCATCCATGTTGTTGCAAATGACAAGATTTCATTTTTTATGTCTAAATAGTATTCCACTGGGCTGGGATTTAGCTCAGTTGGTAGAGCACTGCGCTGCAGTCTCTGAGGTCCTGAGTTCAATTCCCAGCACCGCAAAAATGGGAGAAGGACCTGGCAATCCACTCCCAAGGCAATCCCGAAACAGTCAGCCGTTGAAAACTCTATGAGGGTCGCTATGAGTTAGATACTGACTTGACGGCACCTAACAACAACAACAACAACAACAACAACAACAAATAGTATTCCATTATGTGTATTTGCCATATTTTCTTTATACATTCATCAGTTGATGAACACTTGGGTTGTTTCCATTTCTTGGCTATTATAAATAGTGCTGCAGTGTACACAGAAGTGCAGATATCTCTTTGAGAAACTGCATTTCCTTTGGATATATACCCTGTTACGGAATTGTAGGATCATATGGTAATTATATTTTTAATTTCTTGAGGAACCTCCATACTATTTTCCATAATGGCCATACTATTTTACATCCCACCAAAGCATGTGGGGTTCTTTTTTTCCCATAACTTCACCAGTCCTTACTATCTTTAGTCTTTGTGATAATAGCTATTCTTATTAGAGTTTGGTGATAGCTCATTGTGGTATTGATTTTCATTTCCCTGATGATTATTGTAGAGCAATTTTTCATGTAACTGTTGACCATTCGTGTGTCTTTTTTTGAGAAATTTTCATGAAGTCTATTGCCTGTTCTTTAATTGAGTTGTTTATTTATTTTTTATTGTTGGATTTCTGTAAGGATTCTTTATATATTCTGGATTCAACTCCTACTTTAGAGATGTCTATTACACTCTTTTTCTTGCCTTTCAACTTTCTTGTAAGTGTCAGGGGAGGTAGCTAGTCCCAAGGATGATCGCCAGGAATTCTGCCTCCTGACATAGACACCATTGCCTAATGCCCAGCCCTTGAGTATATGTGATGGAATGCCACCCTCTTGATTATGTTACAGTGTGTAAGAGTCCATTTTAGCAGAAGGCACTAAGAAGCTTTTCTCTGCTGATGGCTTTGACAGGTAAGCTGCCATGTTGTGGGCAGGTCTGTGAGTGCCATGTGGTAGGAAGCTGCAGATAGTCTCTAGGACCTAAGGGTGGCCCTTGCCCACAGATAGCAAGAAAAGGGACCTCAGTCCTGTCATCACAAAGTTTCTCCACCCTCAAACTCATTCCATTCATGTACATATCACTCTTTATGCCCAGTTCCATGCTGTCTAAATTATGATAACTTTTTAACAAGTCTTGAAATCCTCTGGCTTTGTCCTTTGTTGATATCGTTTTGGTTGTTCTAGGACCTTTGCATTTCTGTGTACATTTTAGAGTCATGTTGTCATTTTCTCCCAAGGCCTGCTGGGATTTTTTATGGGTTAAATTTATAAATGAATTTGAAAGCAATTTGATATTTTAATGGCATTGAGATTTATAATCTATGAGCATGGAATATCTCTCATTTACTTAGAATTTAATTTTTCTGAGCAACATTTTGTATGTTTGAAGGCACAGGACTTCCCCACATCAAATATATATATTTTTTCTCGCTGCAATGATTTCTTCTAACTCTTCCATTTCTTTTTATTATATTCATGTGTTCATTTAAATATTTCAATATATTTATGATAACCTCTAAATTTCTCTTTTCCTAATTTCCTCTAAGTCAAATTTGTTTGTCTTTTATGGATCTGATTTCTATTTGCTAATTTTTCTCTTGCATATAGATCACATTTTCCTGTTGTTTTCATGATTAGTAATTTTATGTGTTGATTGTCTGGTTTCTGTTATTTTATTTTAAAGAATATTGAGTTCTGGGAGACAGTCACTTCTGAGACAACAATAGCCTTTACCCTAGAACTACTTTGGCTTTCCTGCTGAGGTATAACCATTTGGCACTGCCGTGTAGTACCCTATGTGTTCAGTACAGCTTTTCCATTGTGAATGTTGGAACTTAAATATCTCCCAATCTTGTATAAGTTCTGGGATTGTGTTCATCTTAAATCATGATAGTCTTTCTCATATATATGTGTATAGTGTTTCCTCAGAGACAAGGGGGCCTTACAGATTTCTGAAGCTCTTTCTTCTTGATCTCCAGCACACGGTTATGCAGTTTTTATCCACCTGTCACTCAATAGCCCCAGTCTCTGTCTCCTTACAGGAGTGAGAACCTCATACTCTGTTTGGAGTTCTCTCCCTGAATTACAATTTGGAAAATCCTTACAATCAGCACCAAACAACAACAACAACAACAACATCCCTATGTATCTTGTTGACAAAGTCAACCCAGAATCCTGGTTATAGTAAGGGAGTCTGAAAAATGTGGTTTGCAACATTCTAGTCCCTGCAGAAGATGCAGATAGATATTGAGAGTCAGCCACTAAACAGTGGCAATGTAGGGGACACAGAATACCAGGTCTCCTGGATGTGACTGAATCTAGAAAAGGAGAGCTTTCTGTGCAGTAGATTCTTTTCAGTACTTTTAATGACCTGAGGAGTGACTTCTGGACCGTGCACATGCTTGCTATCTCATTCCTGTTCTCATGTCAAGGAATGTAACAGTTGTCAGGAAAGGCTCTGGCTCTGGCAGGCAGCATGATGGCCAGGAGGAAATGCTGCCAACGGCTAATGGGGCTCAAACTCAGCTCTCAGCCCTTAGAACTGCATCACTTCTCACTGCAAGTCACAGTCACTGTTTGCTTTCAGGTTTTCTTTTATAAAACTTTGGTTTTCTGATTTGATCTTTTCTCCAATGACAGGTGGCTCCTCGGTAAATGACCTAAAATATGTGTGAAATCTGTAAGCACATGAACATGAGCTACACACAGGCAGACTATTTCACATCTTCCTTGGATGAGAGCTTTATTGTAGCACTCAGCGAGAACACTTTGAAGAGCTATATTTAGGAATGCTTGTACTGCCACATGATTTTCATTGTAGTAATCATGGTCACATAGTTTAATTAGTGTACCAAGCAGCCTCTGGAGTAATAACTGTTCACGTGTGCTAAGCACTTATTCATGAGTGCCCCACATGTTGTGAGAGTTCTCTTTCCTAATCCTTCTAACCATTTTTTTTCTCAGTGCTTGGGATTGAACCCCAAGGTCTCATGAATGATGAGCACATACTTTGGCCAGAGTATGTACCCCAGCCCTTTCTAGTAACTTTCAAGGTAGTGACATTTTCTTTTTACAAGGACATTGCTAAAATATTTGTGAGAAAATTACTATTTTTTCCATTTTTTCCTTGCCATTCTGAAAATAAACTCTGGATGACGTTTGCCTACTTGGCAAGATTACCTTTTAACTAATTTGTTTCTTTCTTTTTCACTTTTTACAAAAATGATATTTTACTACAGATGATAGTCTAATTTACAAATCTCTATACATTTCAAGGAAAACATTCAGGCACAAATATAAAATTTCCACTATTCACAATTCAAATTATAACCATAAATACAGGACCTTATTTTTGTGCTGAGTGTTATTGCTGTACTTCCTATAATTCTTTGTACAATGTCCAAAGAATGAGTCAAGCCCTGAATAATAGCAGACATGGCTCTTTCCAATGATATCCATAGTCTAGTTTGTGCAAAAATGTTTCCTTTTTCTTTTTTCACCCTACTGTGCAATATGCTAGGATTTAGCTCCGTTGGTAGAATGCTTGCTGTGTGCACTCTGAAGCTCTGGGTTCAATCCCCAGCATTCCAAAAGTGGGAGAAGGACCTGGCAGCCCACTCCTGAAAACAGTCTCAAAACTATCAACCGCTAAAAATCTTATGCATAGTTAAGAAGCACTGACATAGGGCTGGGCATGGCACAGTGTCAGGGAGTGTTTCATTCTATTGTATATAGAGTTGCTAGAAGTTGGAGCTGACTTGAAGGCACCTAACAACAGCAGTAATGGTACAATAACACATATCTCCTATGAAACAGTAACTTAGTATCCATTCCTGCACCTCTCATCCCTCCCTCACCTCTACTCTCCCCAGCCTCTGTTAACCACTATCCTGCTATCAACTTCTCTAAGATCAACTTTTTTCTCCCCAATAATCAGTAAAGCCTTACAATGTCTAAACCAAAAAGTAAAGAAAAATTAGTCTTCTGTGTCTAATTTCCTAAATGAGAACATGCAGTATCTCTGTTTTGGGGACTAGGCTTTTTCATTCATGATGATGATCTCCAAGTCCATCCTCTTTGCTGCAAATACTGCAATTTCATTCTTCTTTAGGGCTCAATAGTATCCAAAGTATATATGTATACCACAATTTTTTAATCCATTCATCTGTTGAAGGACAGCTGGGCTGATTTCATATTCTTGCAGTTGTGAACAATGCTGCAATAAACATGGAATGCAGATGTCTCTGTGATAGAAGGATTTAGCTCCCTTTGGTTATATACCTAAGAGTGGGCTTACTGGATCAAATGGTGGTTCTATTTTTAGTAGTCTGAGGAACATTTATACTGATTTCCATAATGGTTGTACTAGTTTACAGTCCCACCAACAGTGTAAAAGCATTCCTGTTTCTGCACATCTTTGCCAGCATTTGTTGGGTGAGATGGAATCCCAGTATAGTTTTAATTCGTATTTCTTTGATAGCTAAGGATATTGATAGCTAAGCATATTGAATAGTCATACATATGTTTATTGGCCATTTGTGTTTCTTGTTTTGAGAACTGTCTGTTTAGTTCCACTGCCCATTTATTAATTGGATTGTTTGGGGGTTTCATGTTTAATTTTTTGAATTCTTTATATATCTTAAATATTAATCCTGTTTCTCCCATTCCTTAGGTTTTCTGTTGATTGTTTCCTGGGTAGGATAAAGCTTTCTAATTTCATGTAATCCCACTTACCTGTTCTTCATGCTATTTCCTGGGCTGTTGGAGGTTTTATTAAGAAAAAAAATGGCTACACCTTTTTGTGGAGGTGTACAGTTGACTTTCTCTGCTAATAACCTCACAGTTTCCAGCCTTAAGTTGAGATCTTTGATCCATTTACATTTTATTTTTGTATAGCATGAAAGATATGGATCTATTTTCATTTTTCTATATGTGGACACTCAGTTTTGCCACCACTCCTTGTTAAAGAGACTATTTCTTTCCATTGTGTGTTTTTGGCACTTTTGTCAAAGATCAAGTGGCTGAAACCGTGAGGACCTATATCTGGACCTTCTAATCTGTTCCATTGATCTTCATGCCTATTTTCGTGTCAATATCAAGCTGTTTTCATAATTATGACTCTGTAGTATAGTTTACTGTCAGGCATTGTGCCTCCTGCTTTGCTTTTACTGCTAGGATTGTTTTAGCTGTTCAGGGTCTTTTGTGTTTCCAAATAAATTTATGGGCTGTTTTTTTCTACTTCTGTGAAGTATTTTGGTGGAATATTGATGGAGATTGCATTGAATCTGTAGAGTGCTTTTGGTAGTATAGTGATTTTAATAGTATTAATTCTAATCCATGAGCAAGGGAGATTTCTTCATATTCTTTGCCCAATTCAACTTCTTTCATTAGTGTTCTAGAAGTTTTCATTAAAAATATCTGTAGGATCCTTGGTTATATTAATTCTCACATATTTTATTTTTTGAGGAGCTATTGTGAATAAGAGTCTTTGACCCTAACACCTTGCCTTCCGATTTGATTTGGCTTGGTTAGTCCTAGGATGGGAGACTGCCTGGGAATACTGGATGCTGTAGGTTTGGGAGAAGGACTGGACAGCCCACTTCTGAAACAATCAGCCATCAAAAACCCTATGAATAGCAAAGAAGTGTTGATATAGTGCCTGGGATGGCACAGTGTTGGGGAGTGTTTTGTTCTGTTGTACATAGGGTTACTATGACTCAGACCTTACTCAACAGCACCTGCCGAGAACATTGTGAATGTGACTGTGGTTTTGATTTCTATCTCCTCCTGTTTGTTATTGGCATACAGGAATGTTTGATTTTTGAATGTTGATTTTGTATCCTGCCATTTTACTGTAGGAACTTATTAGGCCTAAGAGCTTTTTTTTTTTAGCAGAGATTTTTGTATATTTTAAATACAATGTCATATCATCTGCAAATAAGAATAGTTTGATTTCTTTGTTCCAAAATTGTATACCTTTTTTCTTCCTTATGATATTGCTCTTGCTAGGACTTCGATCACTATATTGGACAAAAGTGGTGAAGAGTGGATACCGTTGTCTCATTCCTGATTTTAAAGGGAATGCTCTTAGTTTCTCCCTGTTTAGAATAATGTTGGCTTTAGGTTTGTCGAATATAGCTTTTATGACAAATGCTCCATTTATTCCCGGTGTCTTCAAGAATTTTATCATGAAAAGTGGTTGAACTTTGTCAAAGACTTTTATTGCATCTGTTGAAATGATCATGTGATTTTTTTTTATCTCTAGTCTATTGATGTATTCTATCACACTTACTGTTTTGTGTATATTAAACCAGCCTTACATTGTGCAATGAAGCCTACATGGTGTATATAATCTTTGTGTGTTACTATATTCAGTTTGCAAATATTTTATTGAGATTTTTTGCATTTGTGTTCATCAGAGAAATTGGTCTATAGTTTTCTTTGTTGCATTCTTATCTGGTTTCAAAATCAGAATAATACTAAGCTTTGCAGAATGAATTTGGAAGTGTTCCTTTGCTTTCTATTTTGTGGAATAGTTTGAGGAGGATGAAAATTAATTCTTCTTTGAAAGTTTGATAAAATTCGGTGGTGAACCTCTCCGGACCTGGGGTTTTCTTTGTTAGAGGATTCTTTATTATTATTTTAATTTCATTATTTGTTATAGGTCTGTTTAAATTGTTGATATCCTCTTGATTTAATTTTGGTAGGCCATAAGTGTTGATGAATTTATCATCTCTTCATATTTTTGTTTTCTGGGGGGGGGGGAGGGAGTACAGGTTCTTTAAGTAATCCCTGGCAAATGAAACATTTCTGATTGTTTGATTTCAGTTTCTGAGGGGTTGTGATCTCTTGGAAGTGACCTACCTTATTTGTTTTCTGTTGTAGATTCCTATAATGCTTCTAGGGGAAAAGAAATATATACCTTCTTTGATAAAGATCATCTACTTGCAGTGTATACACACAAATATGTACATGCATGCACAAATACCTATGTCCATATATTTTCATATTTTCCTCCTTGTTCTCTAGGTAAGTTCTGCCAACTTAACAATAGTTGTTTTGTTGGTGAATGGAAAGAACTTACCACAGCTTTGTACAGGCAATATAAATGTTGGACATACAAATAGGCATGCTTTCACTCAAGTATGGAATCTAAAAGAGCTGAGCTCGTGGAGGCAGAGAGAAGTGTGGTAATTACTGGTGGCTTGGGAGGGGCTGATGGGAAAAGCTTGGTTAAAAAGCATAAGTCACAGTCAGAGAGGAGGACTATCTTCTAGTATTCTATTACACAGAAGGGTGATTTTGGTCAGCATGTTATAAGCCTAATGAAAAATAGCTAAAAGAGAGGATTTGGAATGTTCTTGTCATAAAGAAATGATAAATGTTTGAGATGATGGGTAACTTACAAATCCTGAACTGATCATTACACAATGTATACAGGTCAATTAAAAGTCCTCTAAATTGAGATTATATTTAATACATTCTGAATTTGAAGCTATTGTAGCAAAAGTAAATGTTTAATCAGTGGCTACATAGCTTATAGCCTGAAAAACTGATGTATTTTACATTGTGTAGATAGTTTCTACTTTTCCTATTTAGTGCACAATGCTAGATCAGCCATGGCCAGTGATGTCTGAGGCTGATTCTGCTTCTGTTTGAATGACTATATTTTTAAAAATGACAACAATTGTAATTGTACAACTTAAGAACATGGTGAAAAATAATTCATTGGCAGATAAGAACCAAAGCCCTTTATATAAGTGAGAACATGGTTGTTATCCCTCAGGAGTTGATTCTGTTCTTTGTTTTCAATAGGGAAAATTTTAATATTACCACAGTCTCCATCCAGCTGAAAAATCCAGTTTTTCTATATAAATTTAAGTTATTAATGTGCTGGAAAGTAATTTGGCCCAAATGAGCATGTTCATTTGGCCTTAGCACACTTCATTCAGATATTTGTCCCCCTTGTTACCAGAAACTTAAATTTAAAAAACAGCATGAAGCAGCCAGTCATGGTGATATGCTCCTATATTCTCAGCAGTTCAGGAGGTGGAGGCAGGAGGATTGCAAGTCCAAGGCCAGAGGCAGTCTGCATAACTTAGTGAGACCCTGTTTCAAGATAAAACGTAAAAAATAAAAAAGGGACTAGGGGTATAGCCCAGTGGTAGAGCATTTGCAAAGTATGCATGAGGCCCTGGGTTAAGCCCCCAGCACTGCCAAAAAAAAAAAAAAAAAAAAAAAAAAAAAAAAAAAAAAAAAAAAAAAAAAAAAAAAAAAAAAAAAAAAAAAAAAAAAAAAAAAAAAAAAAAAAAAAAAAAAAAAAAAAAAAAAAAAAAAAAAAAAAAAAAAAAAAAAAAAAAAAAAAAAAAAAAAAAAAAAAAAAAAAAAAAAAAAAAAAAAAAAAAAAAAAA
>VMDO01009112.1:0-25422 GCA_007922755.1 Pedetes capensis | reverse complement strand
CCAAACCCAAAACATACAAAACTCCAAAACATAAAGAATCCAGTACGAAATAAAATTATTACTGTATTAAGAAAAACTTCAAAGACTTTTAATAAAGGGTTAGTGAGACATAAAAATGTATTTCTTTGCTGACCATTACAATAATTGCTAACCACAGGGTTAATTTATCACTGGAAGGATAACAAGTTTCAATAAGGAACAGTGAATTTCAAGTACTGGGCATCACAGTGTGGATAATTTACAATCCCTTAGTGCAAGGTCAGGTCAGTGGGCCAAATGCAGGTCACTACCTGTTTTGGTAAATAAAGTTTTATTGAAACCCAGCCACGCCCCCTTGGTCACATGTTGTCAGTGATCACTGTGATGCTGCATTGACACAGGTAAGTGGTTAGAACACAGACCATGTAGCCCACAAATCCTAAAATACTGACTATCTTGTCCATTACAGAGAGTTAACTGACCTCTGCCCTGCCTGATCAAATGGAAACTGACTTTACTGGAGTCCATTGTCTGTTATACCTACATTTCTAAAACAATGTTGTTGTTTTTTTTATGTTACACATTTGGGGGTGGGTTGGGGAAGGAAGCACACAAGAGGGTAAGGGGGAACTTGTATGTATAATGTACAACAAAATGCATATATGGAAATGCCACAATGAAAAGCATGTCAGAATGAATCACATTAAGGTATACATTAAAAATTTCCAATTTAAAAAAAAAGAGTGGGGATAAGAGAGGATAATATGAATATGGTCAAAGTACATTAAATACATGAATGAAAATGTCATATTAAAACCCATTATTTTGTATAAATACATATACTAATAAAAAAACTTTAAAAAATGAAAAAAATGTTACACATTTAGGGTGAAATAGATCTGTGGCTGATTTAGGGAGATGCAGAGCTATAAATAATTAAGTAATTTCCTCTATTACAAATTTTGCCACAGCCATTCCACTGTGGCATCTGATCCCATCAGATCTCAGAAGCTAAGCAGGGTTGGGTCTGGTTAGTACTTGGATGGGAGACTGCCTGGGAACACCAGGTGCTGTAGGCTTGAGAGAAAGACCTGGCAACTCATTCCCAAAACATAATCAGCCATTGAAAACCCTATGAATATCAGAGAAGCACTGACAATAGTGTTTCGCCTGTTGTACATAGGGTCGCTATGAGTTGGACACCAACTCAATGGCACTTAACAACTACAAATTTTACATAATTTTTAATAATTTTCTTGTGCTGTGAATCTTACAGAGATGAACATATAGGGTATTTTATTAACTAAACTTATTTGACCATTAATTTTCTTTACTGATGAGTAACTCTGGTGATAAGGAGCAGAGATTTAGAAATGGTATTTTTGAAAATAGTTTTCCTCTTGACAGTAAAATAAAAAGCACATGAGTGAGAAGGTGCAGAGTAAGAAAACAGATTTTTTCTTTTTTTCCAATTTTCCATCTTTATTTGATACCAGCAATTCTCACCCACATTCATTGTTGATTTTTTGAAAGTGACAGGAGGTACATAGCTAACCAGAGTACAGAGCTTGTCTGTGAATTCTCTCCTGCATTACATTTTCTGGACAGCTCCATGTGGGTATAGAATGGGACATTTCTTATTCCTTTGGCCCAGACAACTTTGTTCTAGTGTCACTGCTGCTATCTGGAGTCCCCACCTCCTTGACAGACTTCTGGATCTCTTTGAGTGCCCAAAGGGGTCACTTCTCCATGCATGCCCTTGTAAATGTTGAGTAAGTTCTGGGGTCACCACTCGGAAGTGGCAGAATGGCCCTTCTTCTCATTACCCCTCTCTGTGGGAGCCCTTCATGTGGGCTCAGGATGGAAAGAAAAGAGCCTTGGGAAACACATACATAATTTGAGTTTATATTAAGTCTATAGGTATTTGAGTACTTTTAATAGATCAGGTCATTTGCCAGGACTGTAGACATAGCAGTAAATGACAGCATATGCCTGACTACTCCAAGCCAAGCATTAGCCATAAAGTCTCCACTATCCATTTAAGTTTTATTTTTTTTTTCTTTTGCGGTACTGGAGGTTGAATCCTGGCCCTCACACTTGCATGCTTTGCAAGGGCTGGACCACTGAGCTGCACCCCCAGCCCATGTTTTTGCTTTTTGAGACAGGGTCTCACTAAGGTACGCAGACTGCCTCTGGTCACGAACTTGCAATCCTCCTGCCTCTGCCTCCCAAGCCACTAGGATTACAGACATGCGCCACCACACCCAGCCCATTTAAGTTCTTATCTTGATAATCACCATAAAGCAAAAGTATAGGGTGCTAAGTGTATAGTTTACGTGATTTGTAATTAATATGCCCAAAACTAAAAATATACATCAATAATTCAGGTGTCAAAGACGAAATCACACTTGAAATTGGAAAGTACTTAGAATTGGATGATTAAAATATTTTGCATCAAACTTCATGAAATATGAATATCCCAAAAAGGGATATCTGTGATCTCACTGATTATTTTATTTATGGATGATTGATTGATGAATTTGTGGTACTTAGGGGTTGATTCCAGGGCCTAAGGCATACTTTGTAAACATTCTAACACTGGGCTGCACTCCAACTCATTTTTTATTTTTTATCTTGTGATGGGGTCTCACTAAGTCACGCAGATTGTCTCTGGCCTCGAACTTGTGACCCTCTTACCTCAGCTACCCAAGTCACTGGGATTATAGGCGTGAGCCACCACTCCCAGCTCTGATTATTTTATAAAATCAAAAAAGGTTTAAAGTAATGAGCTACACATGCAATTTAAGATGTTAGTAAATGAGCAAGAGAAGATCAACAAAACCAAAAGTAGAGTTGTCAAAAAGACCAACAAGATAAGTCATATCTTGAAAAAAAAGGTAAAAGTAAACAATTTTGGCAGTGAGAAAGAAATAGCTGTAGGTGGAGCAGTAATTAGCATAATAAGAGCATACAATGAATGAACAACTGTATGCACATAAATATGAAACTTGGATGAAGTGGGCAATTGCCTTGGCAAAATATATAATTTTAAGAATCATTCTTGAAGAAACAGAAAATGTAAATAAATATGCAGCTATCAAAGAAATGGTGTCATTACTTATAATTTTCCCTACAAGGAGAACATCAGAGCCCCTTGTGGTGTTTATAGTACAGTTCTGTCAAGCACTGAAAGAACAGATTATTCCAATATTATACAAAGTCTTCCAGGAAATAGGGAAAAAAGTCACCACTTTCCAGTGGATTTGGATGCGAATATACCTTTCAGACCAAAACCAGTACAGGCAGGATTATGAAGAAAAATTACAGGTTAATTTCAGCTGTGAACTAAGAGGAAAAATTCTTTAATAAAAGATTGGCAAACCAAATTCAATAATTTAAGGAAGCATACATCGTGTAAGCATGTGTTTTCTTTAGGAAACTCTATATGTGTTTTATTTAGAAAAATTGGTTAGTATGTTTAACTTCATTAGCAGATAAAATTTAAAAACATCACATAATCATCTTATTACATATGGAAAAAAATCAGGACTCATTTATCATTAACCACTACCAACAGCCAACTTTGAATCCTAGGATAAGAGTGGACTTTCTTAAACTATTAAAATACATCTACCAAAACCTACATCACCCATGATAATTTGTGGTAAAGTGATAGTATCATCCTTTCAGGAAGTTAAGGTGAAATTGGTACACCACATGTCACATTCCTTTTACATGGTACTGAAGGTGCTACCTACAGCATGATAAGAAGGCCACAGATAAAAGTTGTAAGGAGTGTAGTGGAAAAGAGACAACTGTAACTAATAATATAATAGGATTGTCTACATGGAGATTATAAGCAAAGCAATGGGTGAATCATAATTAGGAATTAAAACCCATTGCCAGATATTTTTTAAAGTTATAAAACCTTGGTGACAATTGGCACTGCCTTTGTTCTCCCACGCCTTTTGAGAAATCTGCTGCCCTGTTTTTTTTACCTTCATGATGTACATTTAGTATATCTGTTGTTGTTGCTGTTGTTAGGTACCGTCAAGTCAGTGTCCAGCTCACATAGTGACCCTATGTACAACAGGTGAAACACTATTGTTAGTGCTTCTCTGCTATTCATAGGGTTTTCAGTGGCTGTTTTGGGCATGGGTTGCCAGGTCCTTCTCCCAAGTATATCTGTAGGCTGTGTATAAACTTGTTTGGATTTTGCGTTTTTCATCTTAATGGGATAATATTTTATAAACTTTGCTGTTTGCATTTTAACTCATGTTTTTATCATTTACTTGTGTAGCTCTAGATAATTGTCCAGTATTTTGAATTTAGTGGTAAACGTTTTGGATTGTTTTGCATTTTTTTATACTTTCACAAATGTTGTTCCTTCTGTATGTGCAGGAGTTTCTCAGGTTTTGCCTAGAAACAGAAATTGAGCTATCCTCTAGGTTCATCTGCTATGTTACTAGATACTGTTCAACTTCTGTCCAAAATGGATCTCTCACTTTCATTTTCTGAGTTTTTATTGCTGCATATCCCCATTGACACAGAACTCTCAAACCTTAACGTGGCAGGGAGGAAATTATGTCACGATTCTCTGCCTTCTGCTGTCATGGCCTTTTAATAAAACTTAATGGATCCAGTATGCACTATATTTTTGTTGACCTGATTTTTATTTCCTCTTTTTTTCTTCCTGTGGACACAGTCATTTATACAGCAACTCTTTCTTTCCCAGGTGCATGAATGTGAATCCTTTCCTTATTTTTGTTCTTTAGTGATCACTTAATGAAATCTAAATTTTGAGGGCAGCATTTGGTGTAGTGTAGCTTCTCAGATTCTCCAAGATCCTATTAGTTTCTTGTTTGGGGGTCTAGAGAAATGATAATATTTTTAGGATACTTGACTTCTTAAACACTCTGTGTGTGTGTGTGTGTGTGTGTGTGTGTGTGTGTGTGTTTGAATCATGAGTGCCAGAAATCATTTTTTGTCCCTTTAAAAATATATAGCCAAATCTGATAGATTGAATTAGGTCATAGGCTACAAATTGTTGTGGAAGACTGAGTACATGTGGCTCCCATTGAGCATAGTAACCCTGTGACATGGGAGGCCACTGCTGCCAGAGACTCCAGTCACGATCTGGGCTCGAGGGAGGTGCAGGTGTAATTTAAGCAATAACAAGAAGATTAAATATGTAATTGAAAATGATTTTGCAGAGTAAAGTTGAAGTCTAGTATATCTTGAAAAGGAAATTATTGCAGACATATAAATAGCTTACTGTACACTTCAATTAGAGTTTTAGCAGAAGACAAGATTCAATTGACAAATCTCCACAAGGAGATTCAAGTAAGACTGAAAATCCTGCTGTGTTTGTATGGAAATAAAAAGGCTATAATGTCAACTGAAGGTAAAAATAGTATTGTTTCCTTAAAGCTAATAGTTTTTGATTATCATCATATGGAGAACCATTATTTAATGGCCATATGCAGTTTTTTTAAATCATTGGCTGATAGATTAAGTCTTTTCCTTATTGTTCATGTGGCATTAACAGAAGTTAGGTATTATATTTTACTTCTAGGGGTTGATTGTCTCTCTGTCTCAGTTTTAGTTAATTCTTAGCGTTTTCATGAGTGGTAATCAGTACTTAGTATCCTAGTAATGGCCACTCAGAACTGCTGAGATCATTTTGTGAGTAGAAAATGATTTGAAGAATTTGACAGAATAAAACTAAAAACTGATTTATCTGACAAAACTCTTCAGTTTAGGCACAGAGACAAAGACTTGTCCTCTCACTGACTTGAGTCTTCCTTGGTATTCTCTCAACTTGGCTGTTCATAGCAGTTTTATTTATGAATTTGTTTAATGTATTAATTTTTGTCAGAGTTTCATCCGGAAATTTAGTGAACTACTTAAGTTTAAAAATTTTCCCATGGTTTTTCTCCCTTAGTGCAGATTTGGTAAATGTAGGGCAGTTCTCAAGAGGTGGTTTGGAGAATCACCTTCTTTGTTTTCCTCTGAACTTCCCCTCTTTAGTCTTAGTATCAATTCTTAAAACACATACCTATAGATAAGAATAAAAGCAGGATGAGAAGTGAGAGAGCTTCTTAGTGTTGTGCAGGAATTGCACATTCAAAATTGATATGAGATATATATATATATATATATATACATTTAGACCTGAATGTGCTAAATCTTTTCTTTGTAATTAATAACTGCTACTACCTAATGATGTGTTATTGATACTAGCTAATTTATGCATTCCTATGTTTTATATTATGAGTTTAGATGACATAGAAATTGATTATTGGTCCGTAAATTATGTACACATTCTTGATGCAAAAGTATGTCACATTTGTAAAAGCAGTATTAAAATTCATGGCGAATAAAAACATCTTAGGAGTTTAAAGTTCATATGCATGTGGATGGATATTCAGATGACAATTTAAAAGATGATTTCTCAATTTAGTCAAGAACGTAAGATATTGATGGTGTTACTCTCATTTAATTTCACTTGAATTTCTGTTTTTTCTTCCTTTTGGTACGTGGTGTACCTGGTACTACTTTACAACTTGTAAATCTTCAGTAATTTTGTAAGTTAAAATAGTATAAGGAGGTTGGAAGAGAGTGTCCAAGGTTCCTGGAATAGAATTGGTTAGGAGTATATTTGCTTGTTTATGTGTGGGATCGTCCAGTCAGCTGACTTTGGTGTAGTGAGGAGTTAGTGTAGGGAAGAAGTGGAGGAGTTACCAGCATAAATGGCATCATCAGTACCCCAGGACTGCCTTCTTGCCCTCAGGAAAGATTTGTCTTCTCTAGGGAGAGACTGCTGGCATGGATCCCTATGTGTGGCTGAGTGTCAACTAACCTTGTCTTCACATTAGTGAGCCTTCATGTTTCTGGCACCTGACAGTAGTCTCATTAGGCAGTGTTTCTGATGCTCTAGAGCAGTGTCCCCCCATCCCTGGCCATGGACCCTACAATCTGTATTTACATCTGTATCAACAGCTCGTGCACATTGCTCGCCTTGCTCACATTACAGCCTGAACGCTGTTACCTCTCAGATCAGCACCCCACCCACACCCACAGCCAGGAGGAGAGATCAGGTACTAATGCAAATGATGGGGAGCAGCTGTAAATACAGATGATCTTTACTCCCTAGCCTGCCACTCACCTCCCACTATGCTGCCTGGTTCTTAACAATCACACCTGTCAGTGGCCCAGGTGTTGGGGACCCCTATTCCAGATCAGTGAAGAATTGCATTAATGGTAGCAAAAAATTGATATAAGAAAGAAAGTGTTGTCTGTTAGAAATTATAGGATTTGAAGTTCTTTTAATAATTGACATTTACCTTTCAGTAGGATCCTTGTGTGTTACAGGCAGATTCATGCTGCTGTTAGAGAGAAGTCACCTCAAAGTAGTTAGGAGATGTCTTAGGACAATGTCCAGGGACATGTGGAGCAGCATACCCTGGACTTGTCCCCTGTGCCTTCTGTCAGGTTCTTGGGTGGTGGAAAGAGCTTGCTTCATCAGCTGCTTAGCATTGAAGTGAGAGCAACTCCCAATTCTTTACATGGCACTAATGCAATTAAAGAGGTGAACTTGGATTTCTGTTTTCCAGTAATGGTAGGATAGGCTACTCTCCTGCTGAAAGAAGTAAACTGTTAAATAAAATATTTAAAGTAGATTTTTGAAAGCTCTGAAGACAGGTAAACTGAGAGAGAGAGTGGTAACTCTGTGCAACACAAAGAACTCTGGACACTGAAACACCTGTGTGGAGGGCACCTGCTCACAGGGTGCTTCTCAGCTGTCACTTGGACAAACATTCATGAGGAAGGGACAAAAGCTGTAGACTCAGGCATTCCTGACAGTAGGAGCCACATCCATAGATCAGGTGGGCCAGCACCAAAGTGGCTCCCTGAGGATTTCAGGCATGTGTTCACTTACCTGTGTGGTCCAGGGACCCTCCAGCTCCCTACTTCTCAGAAACTGATACAGAAGGTCTTGGTACAAGACACTTTGATTATATGTGTAAATAATTCACTTTCCCAAAGAGTAAAGCAGAAGAAAACACATGCCTTAAGCAATTTGCAGAATCATAGGCACTAGAAAGAAACTACAAATATTACAGGTATAGAATAACCAGACATAGAAAATAAAATGACCATGCTGACTATAATTGTAGAAAATAGACAGTGAACCTAGGGATATCTGTAGGGAATAGTAACCCATAAAACAACACAACAGAGGTAAGAAATGAGTAAATAGAGTTTCTGGAAATGAAAAATGCTGCAAAAATTTAAAATTCTAAGAAAGGGTTGAACTGCATATTAGATAATGCTTGAGAAAGAATTAGTGAAGCAGGAAATTGGGAAGAAGGAATTATCTAGGGTAGAAATCAACAAATATTTTTCTGCAAAGGGCCCAACAGTGATTATTTTAGGCTTTGTGGGCCAGATATAGTTTCTGTGGTAAAATTTTCCTTGTTTTAATTTTGTGTTTAATAAACCTTTAAAAATGTGAAAACTATTCTTAGAGTTTAGGCCATATAGCAACACTCCTTGAGCTAGATTTGGTCCAAAGGCCATAGTTTACTGACCCCAATCTGGATACATAGTGTAGAGAAGAGTAAGAAGAAAATAAAGAAGTCAGATCAAGGTGTACATAGAGGAATGAGAGCACTTACTACACACTTAATCGCAGGCCTAGAGGAGAGTTGGGTGCCCTGGCACACATCTGTAATCTCAGCAGTTTGGGAGGCAGAGGCAGGAGGATCTCAAGTTCACAGCCAGAGTCCCAGAGAGGGAGAAAAGAAAAACTGGGCAGAGGGAATTTTTGAGAAAATTATGGCTAGAGATTTCCTAAAGTGATTAGAAAGATAGATTCAAAAAGCCTGATAAATCCTAAACAGGATCAGTAAAATTTTCTTACCAATTGTGTTATAGTAAGTCTTTAGGACACCAAATACAAAGAGAAGGTTTTAAAAACAGGAGGGGAAGTGCTGGGGTTAAGGTCAGTGGTAGAGTGCTTGGCTAGGATGCATGAGACCCTGGTTCATTCTCAGCACTCTAAAATAAATAAATAAGCAAACAAATGTTCTCAAAAACAGGTAGGGGTGAGGGGACAGGTATGGATTAACTTCACTGGAGACCTAGGTGACTTTTCACTAACAACCCTAGAGCCAGAACACAGCAGAATCGCATGCTCAGTGTTGAAAGAAAATGTACCCCAACCTAGAATAATAATGTTAAAGTCAAAATAAGAGCTGAGAGGTTGCCATCAGCTGACCTTACTAGAGGAAACTTTAGAGATTTCCTATTGCATAGAAAACAGACAATCCTGGATGGAAGATATAAGTTATCTGAAGAGATAAGCAGTGAACAAAGTGGTAAATAGGTATAAAGTTTAGGTTAATATTGAATATACTCAACTATGTCTTGAAGGATTTAAAAAATATTGACTTGAGATGTAATACAATAATAGCCTATATGTTGAAAAGAATCAAAAAGAGATCTCAAGTGCTTAATATTCTCATATTTCCTTGGAATATTTTCAAGTATAGTTTCAAGTAGATAGGAACCTCAAGACAAAAAACCAATTTGCTCCATTTTTAATGGGATAATGGGACAAAGTGTTAGAGGAGGGCGTGATAAAGCATATAGCTTGGTTCCTATAGTCAAGGGGAAAAGTGGGTGTCAGTGGGGCCAATGGTGACATGTTACTTCTTTTTCCCCAGTGATATGAGGTGAAATCATAGAGCGGTCAAGAGAGACCTAAAATTATGTGGAAGCCTCAACAAACCCATGATCCTTATGATGGGGAGTTATTTTTAGGGAACCTGTGTTGAGAATTGGGCTTTGTCTGTGGGACAGGACTGGAAGGATTGTCAATGTCACTATTTGGCGTCTGTGATATGACCTCCCAGGCTGTGTTTGAGTTGTGGGTCTCAGTGTCTTTCTCGCAAGCTCAGCATCCTAGGGGAGTGATCTCCTCCTGGGGACGTCCGTATTAGTCTTTTGTGCACAAGAAGGTCCCTTGAAAGGCATCACAAAGGATTAGCTAATAATTAGGAAAGATATCCCCCTCCCTTTTTTTGTAGTACTTGTGGGTTGAACTCAGGGCTTCATACATACTTTGCAAATGCTCTATTCTACCACTGGGCTTTTCCCCCCAAACCATTTAAAATTTTGCTTTATTTTGAGACAGGGTCGCACTAAGTTATGTAGGCTGCCTCTTGAACTTGGGATCCTCCTCCTCAACTCCCAAGTAGCTGAGATTACAGGCATGCATCACTGGACCTGCCTCAAGTTACTCTTAATATAACTTGTTTTGTGAATTAATAAGTACGAGGTCTGCATGAGTGTGCTAGAACTCGGATTTCTTAACTTCTGGGCTGAGTGTTGGTGACAAGATTTGGAGGGCAAAATAATCACTCTTTTTTGAGTGAATCTATTTTTCTGTTTTGTGACTTAATGCTTTCTTGCCATTGTCTTAGATTTTTAAGGGTCAGACATATTTATTTTGTCTCAATCCAAGGTATTTTTTGTAGGAATAAGACTGAAAGCTGTCCTACCTTTGAAGAGTGACTTCATTTTTCTTCACTCTAGCTAATGTTAATATTTACCAAATCCAGTGCGGATATATAAGTAAGGTTTCATCACCGAGAAGGCTGGAAAAAAAGTAGAATCATTTACAAATAATGGATTCTCCTCAAGGGCTTAGAAGTCTGTTCTCTTTTTTTGAAGTCTTAAAGGAGGATTTTCTAAATGGGAAATTATGGAAAACACATCTGTACTGAGTCCAGGGCAAACTTACCACAGGCTTGATGTCTTTAACATCCCTACAGAGCCCACTCTTGTCCTGTGAGTGTGACTCAATTCCCCCTTGACCACGTGCTATTTTTTCATGAGCTCAGTAAGACCATCAGAGAATATGCATGTCTAGTTGGAGATGTGCCTACAGCCATAGCATTGTGGTGTCTGATCCTGTCAGATCTTGGAAAGTAAGCAGGGTCAGGCCTGGTTAGTACTTGGATGGAAGACTGCCTGGGAACAGCAGATACTGCAGACTTGGGAGAAGGACCCAGCAACCCACTCCCAAAAATCAATCTGCCATTGAAAACCCTATGAATAGCAGAGAAACACTGACAATAGTGTTTCACTTGTTGTACATAGACGGCATCTAACAACAACAAGAAGCTGGAGATGTGTAAGGAGATCTGAGTGGAGTTTTGGAAACTGCCAACTATAGCTTTTTACAAAGAGGAAAAAGGAGTAGTCAGAATGAGATGAGTGGCAGGACAGGTAGTGACTGAGGGTAGGAAAAATGAAGGCACAGAATGCAGGAATTGGAGACCTAAGAATGTTCCATTTCAACCTGGAAAAGCTATGAGTCCTGCCTGCCCCTCTCTTTGCCCCACTCCTGTACTTTGGAAAAGGGTGAAATAATCTGAAACAGAAATGCTTATAGTGTGTATTTCTGGGTCATTGTACCGTTAAAGTGAAAAATTGATTTGCAAAGATCTGATCATTTTAAAATTAGTGTTGAGGCCAACTGTGGTAGCCCACACCTGTAATCTCAGTGACTTGAGAGGCAGAGGCAGGAGGATTACAAATTCAAGGCCAAAGGCATCCTGTGTAACTTAGCAAGATTCTCTCTCTGTTTAAAAAATAAAAAAGAGGCTGGGGTGCAATGCAGTGCCAGAGAGTTTGCAAAGTATGTATGAGGCCTGGGGTTCAACCCCCCAGTACCACACACACACACACCTAGTGTTGAAGTCTAGTACAAGTCTTCTAAATTAGATATCTTTAATTTAAGCATTTTAATATTTAGTTATAAACAACTGGGTTTTAAAGAATATATTCTTGGACATACCCTCTCTTCAAAAAAATTAAGCTTGAAAAACAAAAGCCAAGATTATTATGACCACAGAGACACCTGCATCTCCATGTTCAATGCAGCGCTTTTCACAATAGCAAGGATATGGAATCAAACAAAGTGCTCTTCAATAGAAGAATGGATAAAAAAGTATGGTATATATACACAATGGAATACTACTCAGCAATCAAGAAAAATGAAATAAGGTCATTTGCAGCAAAATGGATGGAATTAGAGAAAATTATTTTGAGTGAACGATCACGAGCTCAGAAAGAGAAACAACACATGTTCTCACTCATATGAGGGAGCTGATTCAAAATGATAAGAAGGAAAAATCCTATTCAAAGGTCGGATCATAATAAAAGTGTGTGTGGGGGATAAGAACGATGTCAATATAAATGGACTAGAAATTGCATGTAATTGTTCTAACAAGATAAAAACAAAGACCACTACAGGAAAAGTTTCTATCTTAAACAGAACTGGAATCCAAGGTCATATAGAAAAATACTACTAAGTAAAAGATAGAGAAGACTTAGATGGGAAACTTAGATGGGAAGGGTGGGAGTGGGGGAAGCATAGGGGAGGGTAAGGGGTAACGTATATAAATAATGTTTATCAAAAGGCATATATGGAAATGTCACAATGAAAAGCATGTCAAAATGAATCACATTAAGATGTACGTTAAAAATTTCCAATAAAAAAAATCCAAGATTATGATTTTTCTTAAAGTTTCTTCTCAGTGTTGACTCAAAAGGGATGAAAGGTTTTTTCCTTTACATTTCTTATTTATTTTAGAAGGCAATATTTGAAAGAGTAAAGAGAACAATCCTATTATTTCAAAATATGTATTTTCTATTTAGCTTTTCTAGCCAATTAGTCTCATTTTCTAATTCTGTCTTTGTGGCCAGTTTTTCTTTCTTTGCTCTGATTCTGTCACCTTTGTGGATTTTGGATATTGGAGGTTTTCCCCTTGAGGGAAGTGAAGCTGCTTGGACTTTGCTTATGTTCTGTGAATCTTCCTCAACAATGGTTTCAATCTCTTTCCACGCTTTTTCTCTATGATTCTGCTTAGTTGCTTACTGAACACCCCTGTCCACATCCTATCTGCAGCATGTTGCACAGTGCCTGACCATCACAGCTTCTCAGGACAGATGAAGGATAAGTTTCTGGCTTTGTAAGCTATGTTCCTTGGTTCCCACTTCTAAATAGTCCTATCCTTACTCATGGGAAACAGCAGTTCTTCCTGACCTTTCCTGAATTTTTGCCCCATTTCTCAAACTAGATTTAGACGTCCATGTATTTCTTTTGGAGAATATATTCTGCACTCTGTTAATGATATAGAATGCTTGCCATATCCCCTTACTGGATGTAAGGTTGTTTGTTAAGATATTGTTTCCTGATGGTGGACCATGTCATAATTCCCTTTTAAAATATACATACAGAAATATAACTGTTTTTTTTTTTGTTGTTGTTGTTGCTGGGAATTTAACCCAGAGCCTTGAGCATACAAAACACACATTTTTCCAGTAAATAATTTGTTCTGAGGTAGTGCTTTATATACAGAATTGAAATCCTAATTAATAGAGTTTCCTAATAGAGTGTTGTCTTGCTTTTTCATTCATTATTTCTTTTCTACTAATCTAGTTGGCATACTCCCTCAGGGCAAAGACTCTGGGCTTTCTTTTCTTTGGTAGTCTCTACAAGCCCCTGGTAACAGCAGTCATGGCTTTGGGAGATACCATAGCTTAAATCAGGGGATTAGAATACCTTGATCACTTACCAACAGCTTGTAGTTTACAAATGCAGAAGAGGAAAAGTAGACAAACTGAGAGGAAATTAAATTACAGAATCTGCTTTAGAGTGATTGAATTACAACTTTAACTCTCTAATTTTATAACTGTAGGCAAATGCTTTACTTCTTTTGTTTCATCTTTGTTTAATTTATATTTTGCTAAGTTGGTAGGTGACCCAGTTCACCTTAACAAGATACATAATTTAATGTGAAATGCCCTTTGTGTGTATTTTCAGTGACACCTATATTATAGAGTATTTCATGGTGGTTGAACAATGTCACTTCCCAAGCACAAATTACCGTGTTCCTCAAAATTGTATGTTCTAAAGGCAATTGAGGTATGTAGGCAATTATGTGCTTATCAAGTTAGTGATTTGCTATTAGCTGGGTAATTACAACTTGTGTGAATTATGCTTACCCAGGGGTGGTCTTGTCTCTAAGCTGCTTTTTGGAAAAATAGTAAATTTATCTGAAAAAAAGTGATTAGTATAATTTCCCTGATGACCAGCCAGCCCTCAAAGATTTTCACTTGTACTTCAGCTCCTGTAAATTTAACCAGGGATAACATTTAAAAAATAAATTTCTCCCATCTACAGTAGTGTTTTGCCTCTGATGTACTTGAGTTACATGTGATCTATGAAGTTTTTGCATATAAATTTTCTCTAAATGTATTTAAAAGATTTGTTTTTCTTTACTAGTGTAAGGAAAACTGAATAGCAATAATGATTTGTGCATGGTCAATTTTATGCAGTCATGTTTTAAGCAAAAATAACTTTAAGTAGGCAAGGATGGGGCAAGGAGAAAATGCACATTTTGTGGCTGAAGGAGAAAGAGCTCATTAATGGACCTGAGGTCTGGTGGTTCTTGCCTGAACAAGTGGAGGCTGGAGATGCTCACCATAGGGAGTGATGTGTAAGTTTGAGCCCAGCAATCGAGAAGCATGAGAAGGGCTATTTAATCAGGGAAAATGTGCTTAGCTTTGTCAGATCCCTTTTTGAAAAAGATCGAATACAGACTTTGAAAACATGAAGTGTTTATAGAAGGGTGCAGAAATGGAGTAGTACAAATGTGCCTTAAAATATGCAGCCTTGTATGGCCAAAGTTTCTACACAATGGAAAGTAATTGTCTAAAATTACAAGTGCTACCATAGCGATTGAACTCTAGCTGCTAATTGAACCTTCAGGTTTAAAAATACCCAGGCCTCAGCAGTTCAAAGATTATTAAATTACACATTCTTGTGGGAATGAGTGTGCCTGTGTTGGAGCATCAGGCAGGGTGAGTCTTCAAGGCAGCAGAGGGTAATGGGTGTCTCATTATAGCTTTGTCCCTTGTGAAGCTCTGATGAGTTGCTAGCACTTCATTCCATAGAGTGTTTTCAAAAGTGAGAATCTCTTGTATCACTTGCCTGTGACTTTGAGTTTTCTTTTGACATCTGAGTAACTATACATTAAATAAGATTACTTATGAACTGAAAGGCACATATTGATGTATAACTCGGTTAATTTTATTTAACCTTCACAGTACTCTGCACTGTGACTGTTTTTTTACAGCTGGACCTACTAGGCTCAAATAACTTATCAGAGATCACACAGCCAATTAAAATGGTTGTTATTGGACCTCTGGCTCCAAAGTGCTTATTTCTCTAGGACTCAGCAGTTCTGATGTTCTGAATTTCTTACCATCAACATTGAGTTGACAGTGATTGTGACCAGCAAGTCCAAGGTGAGGGAATAGAGGCCAAAGGTGATGAGAGATGTGAGTTGGTCTTTGCTTCAAGTGTGCTGAGTGCCTTTGGGGTGTTAGGCACAACTTTGGGCAACTAGGAATACGTGGTTAGAAAGGACCTGGGAGGTCCCTTCAGGACAGTCCATGGTTTATTTGAGGGGAGCTAGCAGATAAAAGCCTGCAGCCATATCACTGTGGCATCTGATCCTGTCAGATCTTGGAAGCTAAGTAGAGTCGGGCCTGGTTAGTACTTGGATGGGAGACCACCAGGGAACACCAGGTGCTGTAGGCTTGGGAGAAGGATCTGGCATCCCACTCCCAAAGAGCAGTCAGCCACTGAAAACCCTATCACTAGTAGAGAAGCACTGATAATAGTGCCGGGCATGACACAATGTTGGGAGTGTTTCTGTTGTACATAGGATTGTTATGAGTTGGACCCAACTCAACAGCACCTAACAACAACAACAGCAGACAAATAAATGCATACATGAGATGGCAGAAGTGTCGTGGAGGGCCAAGAGGATGGACGAAGATGGGCTTTAGGGGCACAAGGAGGAGTCTTTAGATAGGGTAGTTAAGAGAGTCCATTGTGAATCCCTCTTCCCCAGACCTGTGATGTGAGGATGGTGCACTGTGTGCAGGCCTGGGAGGGACCCTTGCTGGTGGCAGCTTGGCCTGGCCCCTGGCTCTTGGCTCACAGCCCCCAGAGCTGTAAGCTGTGACTGGCTGTGGTTTGACATGCCCCGTCAGGGGTGTGTTGTTACTGCAGTCCACACTGTCACAAAGGACACCGTCATTGTTGAGGTGTTCTGGTCAGCTTTCTGTCACTGTGAGAAAACACCTGAGATAAACAGTTTATAAAGAAGAAAGGTGTATTTTATCTTGCAGTGTTTGTCTGTGCTCACTTGGCTGCTCTGGGGCTGGGATGATGCATAACACCAGGACAGCTGGCGTGGTGTGGGGCAAAGCTGTTGCCCTCATGTGGCTGGAGGGGAAGGAAGGAGTGGGGCCAGGGCCCTGATGTTCTTCAGGGACCTGACCTCCTCCAACTATGCCCCATTTCCTAAAGGTTCCACCACTTCCCCATAGCACCCCAGACTGGTGGCCAGTCCTTTAACACATGCTTTTGGGGACTATCTAAAACCCCTACCATGACAGGTTCATCCATCACCGGGCAAGGCCAGTCTGGCTGAATTTTAGCCCTGGGTGTGCTGGTGCACAGGCTGCCCTGTTGCATTCAGACATGGCGGGTTGGAGATGCCAGCTCTCACCCAAGCCTACAGGTTCTGGGGGCCAGGATGCAAGGGTATTATTTGTCAATGAAAATGTCACCTGTTAAGTAGACCAAGTTGGTAGCTTGTACTGACCACATTGTCTGAGGAGCCATGTCTTATCAGAAGGTTGCCTGGTGGATATGGACTCAGAGTAGATGGTGCTTCATTCTGCAGTGTAGGTATAAGTGACAGAGATGCAGGGCTGTCACCCTGCCTGGCTGGACACCCCCAGGCCTTCCTCACCTTTGCTGATGTAGAGACCCCTGCTCTTTGACTGTCTTAACAATCTTGCTCGTCTTTCCTGGTGGACTCTCCTTCTTCTGTTCTCCAGTTTCCTCCTTCATGTCAATTCCTGCAGTCAAGTTACACCTGAGATCCACTGGCCCAGGACCATTTGTTCTTCTTAAGATGATGTCGCACAGTGTCATCTTGGTCCTCTGCATTCATTCATCCTGTTGCATTTCCAGTTGGAGATTCCAGCTCTCCAGGCTTCCACTCACGACTCTTAACCTCTGTTGCTGTGCTCCTCCCTTGCAAAGGCACTGCAGTGTTTCCAGACCTCCCTGTCTTCATTCTCTCGGATCCCTTTGCCTCACTTCCTTTCCCTCCTCTCCTACTTCTGCTGGCCAGCACTGCCTGTTTCCGTCTGTGGGAGCTGCTGTGACCCACCACATGTTGGGTGGCCCAAGATCAGGGAGCAGGCAGTACTGGCTCCTTCTGAGGGCCGGCAGGGAAGGTCTGCTCTGGTGGCCTCGGGCATTCTTCGGCTTGTAGATTTCTGTCTCCTCCACAGTAACTTCTGTGTCTTTGCATTTTCTTCCTTTGTCCATGACTCTACAGATTTCTCTGTATAAAAACACCACCATGTTTGGATAGGGACCCACCCGACTGCCTTTTCCTTCACTTGGATTACCTCTGCCGAGACCCTGTCTCCAAATGAGGTCACATTTGGAAGGTACTGGAGGTTAGGACTCCAATATGCCTTTTAGTGCAGGACATGATTCAACCCGTGACCCTGTCCTTCCCTCAAAGCTCAGTGTGAACCCTGTCTTACAAATGTCCCTGGCCCTTGTCCCATACTTGGCGATGGAACATCTCTCTTACAGGATGGCATAACCAGACTTGTCTTTCACGTTCATTAGCCCGCAGTGTCCTTGAGGACAGGAACCAGGAGCAGCCTTGTGGCCTCCCCCTGGGCACTTAGAAAGGGTTCTCAGAGCGCATGCGTGGCTATTACTAAGCGAGCTCTCTGGCTGGAGCTGCTTGTAGTCTCTTCAGTTTCGGTGTCATTTGGTTCAACAAAAGTTGTTTTAGAAGGAGCTACAGGACAGCCAGTTATATAATTTAAAAGTATAAAAGTTTAAATTTTTAAAAAAATTAAAATGAGTGAAAACACTATAATAAATTCACAGATTCCATTAGGTCTGTTTTCACAGTATAAAAGATGAAAAACAAATGATTTTCTCTAATCAATTTCTTAGAGACAGCCTTCATAAATGTCCTCTAGTCTTCTTTAGGGGCTGGGATTTAGCTTAGTTGGTAGAATGACGCTCTGCAGTCTCTGAGGTCCTGGGTTCGATTCCCAGCACCACAAAAATGGGAGAAGGACATGGCAATCCACTCCCATGGCAATCCCAAAACAGCCGTTGAAAACCCTATGAGGGCCGTTATGAGTCAGACACAACTATATGGCACCTAACAACAATAACAGCAACAACAACAACAGTCTTCTTTCAGTCTTCTTTAGGAATAGTCTTTCATTTTAAAGTAATACTCCTAAATATAAATATCTTTGTTCCACCAAGTTTCTGCAGAGGTGCAATGTTTATTGTCCTCAGTAACAGGACACATGTAACATGCTGTGGCTCTGCTATCCAGGGAGAAGCTTGGGTGTAGAGGAGGCAGTGTGACCCAGGCAGCCAGCCTAGTGGACGGACATTGTCTTTCAGCCTCTCTCTTCCTTCCCTCAGTGTTTACATCTTCCCTGCCACGCCATGTACCACCCTGCCTTCCCCCTGCTTTCTTGTTCCATTTAGACTACTGCAGCTTCTATTTTCCAGCATAAAACCCTGGACCACAAAGGAAAAAAATGATGCTTTAACATACCATATATTATTACTCTTTCAGTGAACTTTATAATTAATATTACAATTAATATTTTTATTATCTTGATAAGAAGGTGCAGAGGAAGGTGTAGTTTACTACTGCAGTTCATGTGGCAGCCATGGTTTAATTTTATGGTATTTACCCCCAAAACAATCAGCCATTGAACACCCTATGAGGGTCACTATAAGTCAGACATGACTCAACAGCACCTAACAACAACAGTGACCTTACAGACAGTGCAGTGTGTATGTACTGAGAGCTTTGTGTTGGTAACTTCTTTCAAAGAAAGTGATTCTTATTATCTCACCCTAGACACACATATCACCCTCATATACGTTAGCTTTTTCTTCCTTGCGACCCTCCCCAAGCAGGGCACTAGGAAGGAAAACCAGGCTTAGGATAAGGTGTGCTTGTTTCTAATGTTTTATTTCTAAGTGAATTGAGACCATATGGCCCCAGAAACCCAAAAGCTAGGTGGTTCAAGGATTTAATTTTGTGGCCTTAAAGTGTTTCTGGTTTTACTTGCAATTAGTGGAAAATGCATTCATAGAACAATTTATAACCCACACAACCCATTGGGAAAGAGTCCACTCCAGGTCCCGCGCTGTGGCATGTCCTGTGTCACTGTGAGAGAAGTGGCAGTGTTGATCTCCGCAGAGATGACTAATTGCTTGGGACTAAGCCCTCTCCCTCTTTCATGAGACAACATTTATTTGTTGTGACACTAATTTCATAGTGTCAATTTCCTTGCCAATACACTTCTGCCCTAATCCTCATTTCCCCTGCCTCACTGCTCCTCCCTCATTGATGAAACTTGGCTTGGGGTGAACAATTCTAATCACGGAGCAGTGGTTTGCTAAATGCAGCTAGTTTGCTCATATACTGTCAGGAACAGAAAGATATTCCAGATATTTTCTTGAGGGAATGCTTCCACAGGAAATCTTGGGACAGCCCTTTTGTTGATACATGTAAAAAATGCTTCTTAATCATACATGTTGGCAATAATTAGATAAATGGAGTATTGAATGATAACTTAAGCAAGTTGATTGATGAATGAGCAGAATGTTTATTCTCTGTTAATATTCTGGACAAACCAAATGCAACAGCATCATTGGTTTTAAAAAAGAATTCTTACAGGCTCATTTCTCATCCTTAGTTTTAATTTACCAGAGCAATAACTGCTTCTGGAGTTATGGTATTTATGGTTATGGTATCAATAACTGGAGTTATGGTATTTTCTGGCGATTAAGTCTGGTTCAGAGGCCTGTGGCTGTGCCGGAGGCCACAGGTGTCTGGTGTGAAATGAAAGCCTTGGGCCTCCCATGTCATAGCTTAATCACAGCATTTGCATCTTGAGTTGTGGACCAGGGGTTTTCTAGGACTTCCAGCATGTTGACTGTGATTTGGTTTTCACTCTCTAGCCCACCAAGCAAATAACCATTTCCAAGTATTGCCAAATAAAGAAAACAAAACCTGTGGATTTGTTGGGGGGAAAATTGGTCTTTAGCACTGACAGTGACCTGTCCAGGAGGACTTTGGGGACTGTGTTCATCTATTCTGGTCAGAATGCCAGCCTTGGTCACATATGGCTTGTGCAGCTGAGGATTGAAGTTTTATTTCTATCTAATTTTAATTTAAATGTCATTAGTCACTTGCAGCTGGTAATAGCTACCATACGATGGACTAGATTGAGAATATTTTTTTTACAGACTGAAGGCTGTTGTACCTGATAGTTCAGAATCAATTCAGTGAACTGAGGTTTACACCAGGATAAATTCATATTTTTTGGTCCTAAGTTGATTTGAGAAGAGGCTCATGTTTTTGAAATCATGTAAATTTTATGTTTGTGCAACATCATTTCTGTCAAGTGCTGTGTGGCCCAGTTCCTAACAGTCACGCAGGTCTGAGGTCTGTGAGAAAGTCCTGCATTCCAGGAATTCAGGTATGTGATAAATTAGCTGGAAGGTAGCAACTAAACCAAGATCATGGGGAAATAAAGACTATCTTACAAGTATTTTTTTTTTTTTTTGAGGATGGAAAAACCACCTGAGGAATGGGAAAAGGCAAACTTTAATGCTAAATCTAAAAATCTACTGAACACATCCCCAGAAAAACAAATGAATTTGAAGCAAATTGACTCAGCCCAGCTTGACCCAGAAACACGCAGTCTTCACTGGCAGGTAGCAGGTGTTCCAGGAACCTGCACCTTCAAGTGAGTTATGAGAAGAGCTGTCAGATTTTTTGGGAGATGTACTCCTGTTGGGTTAGGGATCAAATAAATTGGACCTATGACTATTAATAAGCTTTTAAAAGTAAATACACTACCTCTGAATCACTCGCCCTTTATAGTGGGTCTGTGATGCTCTGGTTGCAGCAGAGCTTTTTGGGAGTTTGTTATGATGGGTCTCACACAGTATCATTCAGAAGTCTAATTCCATTATGTCATAAATGCAGATCCACACTAAGCTATAAAGCAAATCAACATCTAATGAGTAAATGTTTGTCTGAAGTTCTTTAAATTAGGACTTAAATGATCTCTTAAGACTTTCCCAGAAACTTGAACTAATGAGGTTTTCTTTTTAATATTCTTCTACCAGATATTGGTGTTCAAAATAAGACCGTATTGGTCTACCTCTGCCACTGTCTCCTGCAGTTGTTTTTTTTTTAACTTCGGTACTGGGGGTTGAACCCAGGGCCTCACGTTTACATGATTTGCAAGTGCTGTACCACTGAGCTGCAGCCCCAGCCCATTCTTTTACTTTTTCCTGAGACAGAGTCTTGCTAAATTATGCAGACTGCCTCTGATCTCAAACTTGTGATCATTCTGCCTCCACCTCCTGAATCACTGGGACTACAGGCGTGTGCCACCACACCCAGTGGTTTTTTTTTTTTTTAATTTTTCATGAAAAATTATTGAAATAAGACCTGTACCAAGCATTTCTCCGTTGCCCTCATCCAACTCTGCTCATGTTTATTCAAAGTTATAATTAACTGTTTGGTCTCTGACCAAGCAGAGGCCTCCAGAATGGAGTAGAGGACAGTGGAGGCTTCACCTCAGGGCAGCTCCCACAGGTGTTAACAACTTATTTGAAAGCCTGGACAGCAATTGCCGGATCATCAGCCAGCAATTGACTGATGACTGATTTACTTGCTGTTGTTGTTGTTGTTAGGTGCTGTGACTGATAGCAACCCTACATATAACAAGGGAAACACTATTGTCAGTGCTTCTCTGCTGTTCATAGGGTTTTCAATGGTGAATTGTTTTTGGGGAGTAGGTTGCCAGCTCCAAGTACTATTCAGACACAACCCTGCTTAGCTTCCGAGATCTGATGGGATCGGATGCCACAGGGCAAGGGCTGCAGGTGATTTACTTGAGAACCTGCAAAATACCTTCTGAACTTTCTCTGAGGAATACTCCCTCTGGTTTTAAAAAAGTAAAGGAACAAACCCAGGGAAGAGTAGATTTGCATCCATGTGCTTCTTGTGTTTCAGGGTTGCCAGTTTGTGTCTAGCTCATGCTGCATGCCAGGAACTTTGCTGCGTGCTGGGGACATTGAACAACATCTCTGTGTTTATGGAATTCAGTCATGCAGAGGATGACCCATGTAGTATTTTCATAGTGAAAACTCATAAGCAGATAGAGTGTTGTATAAATAAAAAGGAATGTAAGGTAGGAATGTGCTCAAAATTAGGCCTGAAAAATGAATTGGAGAGAAAGCACATTAGGTAAAATGAGACATGACCCATTCCTTGAGGGAAAGGGCCTGGGTAGGGAATTTTCTGTTCAGTATTTGGTCTGCAGGCTGTGTAAATAGGCATTCATGTAACTGTGATGAAGCAGAGTTTCAGGGTGTAACATTTCACCCCTTTTTGGAGAGTCTCAAGTCATATAACCATTTCAGACCCTTTAGACATCTTGACAAGAAAGCCACTTAGATCTGTTTAATGCATGGTTTTCCAAACTTCATAGAGCATTGTTGTTGTTATTGTTAGGTGCCATCGAGTTGGGTCTGACTCATAGTGACCCTTATAGAGTTTTCAGTGGTTGATTGTTTCAGGATTGTTTCTGGAGTGGGTTACCATGTCCTTCTTCCACCACTGAGCCTAGGTTTTTGGTGTGCAGTCTGTGCTGGTGGCCTAGCAGGGGCCAGGCTGCAGGAAGCCTCTCAGGCCATGCTACAATGGCAGTGTTGAATTGTTCCCCCTGGGTAAAATATTTAGCCTTATCTCATTTCTACTGGAAATGGAATTGCTGTGATTAAACCCTTGGTTGCTGCTTTGGAGAGATGTAAAAGGAATTGCTGGACTCTGATCCTCATGGGCTCACAGGTGATTGGGAAGAGAGAAATGCAAACTACCTTGGTGCATGGGATAATTGTTTTCATGCTAGAGTTTATAGGATACTTCTCCAAGGCAAATATGGTCCTTGCTCTACCATGGGGGTCATGCTGCAGGGCCTTGGGGAGCTTTGTGTTTGGATCTATGTACCTGGGGGAGGATGGCATGGGCACACAGTGGTGCAGGGACAAGAGGGATAGGAGTCTGGGGCCATGCCTGTGGGGTCGGCAAGAGGGAGGTAGAAGGTGGAACCAACTATACTGGGGAAATGGATTTTGAGAATAGGAAGGAGTACCTTGGGATTCTGCCAAACTTAATATCAGATACTCTCCCTGTGGGCAGGACTTGAAACAAACAAACAAACAAACAAACAAACAAACAAACCTGCTGTGTCCCCACCAAGATTCTTGGTCTGTGCAGAGCAATATCAAGGAATAATGAATTCTAAGAGAGGGTAATGGGTTGTGTATTAGGCAGCAGAAAAAACAACTGAGACAAACATGGGGGATGAGAGTTACTGGAAGCCCACAGTTAGTAGATCAGCCTGTAATGGCTATGGAGCAGGCATGGCAGTAGCAGGCAGCCGACCTTACATCTCTCTGAGCAGGAAGTGGAGAGCAATCTGGGCCCCAGGTCTGGGGTAAAATCCTCCAAAGGCCTGCTCCCAGTGATATCACTTCCACAAAGATAAGACTCTCCTCCAAAGTTCTTTGGCCTCCTAGGAGAGGCCCACCAGTTGGAGACCAAATGTTATAGCACAGAACCTTTGGGAGACTTTAGATTCAAACCATGACAGAGTGAATATGATCATTGTACATTACGTGCATGTATGAAATGTCACAATGGAACCCATCAGTTTGTACAATTAATACAAGCTAAAGTATTAATCTAAAAATTAGCATTAAAATTGAGATGTGCTTAATATAAAATATACAGTACATTTTAAGACTTAATACAAAACTTAAAGTATCTCATTAACAATTTTTCAAACATTGATCTGATGCTTAAAATATCTGATATATTTAAATAAAATGTATAAGTAGAATTTTTTAAAAAATAAGTTGATAAGTTATATTTTATAGTGTGCAAAAGTCTTCATGCTACTAAACATTAACCACTTACTAGTTTTAGTTCCCATAAATAATTTCACAGTGTTTTATATGCTTATGCCAAACTTACAAATGACTCTATAGGGAACATTGTCATTGATGCCCCAGATCACACACAGGTTTGCATATTCTTGCTTTCAGGCATTTGCTATCTGTAACTTACCCAATGTTCTTAGTATTTCTGAAGATAATACCATCTTGCTATTTTTTTTTGTAAAAGTCTAATACCATACTATACAAAATTGAACAAAGCTGGAGGCATTACACTGCCCAATTTCACAAATATGCTACAAGCTATAGTCATCAAAATAGCATGGTACTGCCCCCAAAACAAACATAGAGATGAATGGAATAGTATAGAGAACGCAGAAATAAATCCATACATTTATGGTCACATGACTTTTGACAAAATTGCCAAGAACGTGTAATGAGGAAAGGACAGTCTTTTCAATAAATGATGTTTGGGGTAACTGGATATGGACATAATACAGAAGAATGAAGTTAGACTCACATCTTATGCCATATTTTAAAAATCAACTCAATGTGCACTAAAAACCTAAATATAAGATTGTTGTTGTTGTTGTTAGGTGCCTTCAAGTTGGTACCCAACTCATAGTGACCCTCATAGGGTTTTCAATGGCTGACTGTTTCGGGATGGCCTTGGGAGTGGATTGCCAGGACTGTCTCCCATTTTTGCCATGCTGGGAATTGAACTCAGGACCTCAGAGACTGCAGCGCACTGCTCTACCAACTGAGCTAAATCCCAGCCCCTAAATATAAGATTAGAAACTATAAAATCAATAGAGAAAATAATAAAAAGCTTCTTGACGTTGGTCTTGGCAAATATCTTTTATGTATGATTCCCCCAAAACACAGATAATAGCAGCAAATTGGGATGGGATTCCATCAAACTAAAAAGCTTCTGCATAACAATCAGTAGACTGAAGATACAGTCTATAGAATGGGAGAAAACATTTGTGAACTATGTATCTGGTTTGTTGTTGTTGTTGTTAGGTGTGCCTTCAGCGTGACATCTTTGCTTTTCAATACTCTAAAGAGATCTTTTGCCACAGCTTTTCCTAGAGCAATGCGTCTTTGGATTTCTTGACTGCTGCTTCCACGGGTGTTGATTATAGAGCCAAGCAAAGCAAAATCTTGGACAACCTCAATCTTTTCTCCATTTATTGTGAAGTTGCGTGCTGACCCAGTCGTAAGGATTTTTGTTT
>VMDO01009111.1:0-79339 GCA_007922755.1 Pedetes capensis | reverse complement strand
TATGTTTTATTGACTATGCAAAAGCATTTGATTGTGTGGATCATAACAAATTATGGATAACACTTTGGAAAATGGGAATACCAGAACACCTAATTGTGCTCATGAGAAATCTGTACATGAACCAGGAGGCAGTTGTTCGAATAGAACAAGGAAACACTGAGTGGTTTAAAGTTGAGAAAGGTGTGCACCAGGGCTGTATACTTTCACCCTATCTCTTCAATTTATACGCTGAGCAAATAATCCAAGAAGCTGGACTTTATGAGGAAGAACGCAGCATCAAGATTGGAGGAAGATTCATTAACAACCTGCGTTATGCAGATGACACCACTCTGCTTGCTGAAAGTGAAGAAGATTTAAAACATTTACTGACGAAGATCAAAGATCATAGCCTTCAATATGGGTATGACTAAACATCAACAAAACAAAAATCCTTACAACTGGGTCAGCACGCAACTTCACAATAAATGGAGAAAAGATTGACGTTGTCCAAGATTTTGCTTTGCTTGGCTCTATAATCAACACCCGCGGAAGCAGCAGTCAAGAAATCAAAAGACACATTGCTCTAGGAAAAGCTGTGGCAAAAGATCTCTTTAGAGTATTGAAAAGCAAAGATGTCACATTGAAGACGAAGGTGCGTCTGACTCATGCCATGGTATTTTCAGTGGCATCATATGGCTGTGAAAGCTGGACGTTGAACAAGAGAGACAGAAAAAGAATTGATGCTTTTGAATTGTGGTGCTGGAGACATCTATTGAATATACCATGGACTGCCAAAAGAACCAACAAATCTGTCCTAGAAGAAATACAACCAGAGTGCTCCATGGAAGCAAGAATGGCCAAACTGCGTCTTACATATTTCGGACATGTAGTCAGGAGAGATCAGTCCCTGGAGAAGGACATCATGTTTGGGAGAGTGGCAAGTCAATGCAAAAGGGGAAAACCCTCCACCAGATGGATTGACACAATGTCTGCAACAATGGGCTTCAACATAAATAAGATCGTTTGCCTGGCACAGAATCAGGAAGTGTTTCAATCTGCTGTACATAGGGTCCCTATGAGTCAGACTCGACTCGACAGCACCTAACAACAACTTTGTATCTCTATGAGGATATCTAGTAGATATTTAAAATGAATGCTTTCCAACATTCAGTTCCTGTTCTTCCTTCCAAACCTGCCTTTGTAGTTGTCTTTTCCATCTCAGTATCCTGTCTCTCATCATTGCTAATGCTGTCTCACTGATCCAAACAACTAGCGTCATTTGCCTAGATTATGTAAAGTAGATAAGAAGAATGTTAACTTCTTAACAGTTTGTCCTGCCTCAAACATTGTTCATCTGCCATCTATTTTTAATAGGGCCAAGAGAGACACCAAAGCATAAGTCAGATCATGTCATTCCTCTGCTCAAAACTTACCTCAGTTTCATACAGAGAAAAAGTTGAAACATTTACAATGATCTATCTCCAATCTCGTGCTGGGATTTAGCTCAGTGGGTAGAGCGCTGCGCTGCAGTCTCTGAGGCCCCGAGTTCAATTCCCAGCACCACAAAAATGGGAGAGAAGGGCCTGGCAATCCACTCCCAAGGCAATCCCGATGCACTCAGCCATTGAAAACCCTATAAGGGTCGCTATGAGTCAGATACCGACTTGATGGCTCCTAACAACAACAATCTCCAATCTCAGCTCTTCTCTCCCCTTGCATTCTCTCTTCTAGTCCACCATCATACTCCAGTTGTAAGGTATTATATCTAGAAATGTCTTCTGGTTGAGTGGCCCTTTCCCCAGGTAATAGCTTTACAACCTCATCTCTTTGAACCCTTTGCTCTTATTTTACCCTTTTACTGATCTCTATCCTAAAATGTCTAACACTATAAACTCCCTGCCATTTCCCTCCGTGTTCCTTAAGTTGCTTTTCTTGTTCTCATTTTTCCATGTTTTTCATGAGATGTTTGTCTGCTAACACACAAGATAATTTACTTATTGAGCATGATTATTAGTTGTCTGACTTTCTCCACTAGAGTGTAAAGATTATGAGATAAGAGTGCTTCTCTGCTATTCAGTGTTTTCAATGGCTGATTGTTTGGGAATTGTTCTAGGACTGACCACCATGTCCTTTTTCCATTTTTGTGGTGCTGAGGATCAAACCCAAGGCCTCAGAGAGCAGAGAGCAGCACTCTACCAATTGAACTAAACCCTAGCCAAGTATTCATAAAATATTTGTTGAATGTACAGTTGAAAATAAGTACATATTAAATCTCTTTTAGCTTTCTTAAATTTGCAGAAATTTAAGATTATCTTCTGAAGTATCTGAGGATAAAATCATTTTTCTCTCACAATCCCAACTATCTAATCAGAGACTCATTTTCTACCTATTAGTCGTAAATTCATGCAAATTTATTACAGGCTGCATATAAAGCATTGAACAGTTCAATGATATTGGTCTTTGCTGCCATTTAATGGATTTGTCAGTGATCAACTCTAGGCAAAGCTCTGAACCAGCTTTTGTTTGGGTGCCCTCTAACACACAAATAATAAGCAAATGTAAAAATGTCCTTCAACTTTGCTTCTACAAACTTGGGAGTGTTGTGCTTGCCTTTAAATGTGGTCAAACATCTGTCTGTGCCCTCTTTGTTTTGGTTAAAAATTCAAAGAAATTTAATATCACTAGGATATCAGAAAGAATGAGAATCATTCATAGATATTTTCTTCAACTTTAATTGCCCTGAGATTAATCTCTTGTTATGAGAGAAAAACATAGTCTTATAGGATGCTTTGAGCTGTATATTTCAATAATTTGATCTTCGTGGAGAGTGGATTTATGTGTCACAGTCAATTGTCCTTTTGCTCTTTGAATCGACTGGCATTTACCCATATCAAACTCCATTTGTCCATCGTTTCTAAAATGTTGATAATTTCTAACTGCTCATAGAGCTGGGTGTGAAGGTTGACATGGATCATCCATTCTTTCCAGAATGACAAATAGCTTTACATGATGATCCTCACATTTTATCTTAATTTCTTGGCAAACATTAATTTAATTTTCTGCTAAATGGATTCAGTCTCATGCAGAACCAAAGTTAACTAAGTAACTATCTCAGAAATATTCCCTGTCTTGTTAGGATAATTCTTTCTTCTGTTTAAATGAAAATTAAATACACTCAGTGATTTTTTAAATCATTAACATAATTACTAATGTCATTGTGAGCCTCTGAGATATGATAAGTTGAATTGCCCATTAGGCTTGGATTTAGTATGAAATAAATAATATAGTGATTTTATAAATTTATTTCTTCAAGACAAATTGGATAGGAAACTACTAAAGACTGAGAGCATCTTAGAACAAGAAGTAGCCTTAGATATTTTCAAACCTAGTCATGACAAGTTTTGCAATTCAATGCAAACTTTGGTGAATATTGGCAGAAAGACAATTGTTTGTGGAAGGTGTCCATAGCAATGTGTGACAAATGTCTGTGGTCATTCTAATGTTAAGCACCATGGTCTACCTTGCTATTTCCTAGGCATATTTGGTTTCTACTGTAAATTTAATCCCAAGATACATGTAAAACTAAATTGAACTTTGTATTTAGTTTCATTCAATAGTAACTTCTTCCCAGCTGAAGAGAATTGATAGAGGGTCACCTCTGGGGCTTTGGATTTCTATGACTTCATCATTCTCTGAGCACAAGTGTAGTCCTTAGAATAAAATGCTAAGTAGATTGCCGGGTGTCTATGTGGGGACAGTATAAAGCACCTGAAGTTTAGCATGTCTAAATAGACAAAAGTACTAGGTTTTATCATCTCTTGATTTCTACTTCTCTGCACAATTAACAAGTCTAGACACATGTACCCTGCAGCCATATCACTGTGGTGTCCGATCCAGATCCTGATCCTGTCAGACCTCGGAAGCTAAGCACGGTAGGGCCTGGTTAGTACTTGGATGGGAGACCACCTGGGATCAGCAGGTGCTATACGCTTGGGAGAAAGACCAGGCAGCCCACTCCCAAAAAACAATCAGCCACTGAAAACCCTATGAATAGCAGAGAAGCACTAACAATACTGTTTTGCCTGTTGTATGTAGGGTAGCTATGAGTTGGACTCTGACTCCATGGCACCTAACAACAACAACAAAGACACATGTAAGTAAGAAACTCCAAATACAATCTCTCCTTTCAAAAAATTTATTATGGGATTTTGAATTAGTAGGACAGGTAATAAAGTAATTCTTATTTTCTTCCACTGTAGGTTTGTGATTGTGTTGGCATATGTACATTTGCATGATAATCAGAAATTAATATTAAAGAATTTTTTGTTATACTTGGGGGTTAAACCCAGGGCCTCATGCATACTTTGCAAGTGTTCTGCACTGAGTTGCACCGAGAAGCTCCTGTTTTACTTTTTATTTTGAGATAGGGTCTTTCTAGGTTACACAGGCTGCCTCTGGCCTTGAGTTCACAATCCTCCTGCTTAACCTTCTGAGCTGCTAGGATTAGAGGTGTGCAACACTGAACCAGGATTTTTTTAAATATCTCAGAAAATTTTAATTTTAAAAACATCTGTTTAACATGTTATTGTTGTTAGGTGCTGTCAAGTTGGGTCTAACTCATAGCAACCATATGTACAACAGAATGAAACACTTCTTACATGAGAAATTTGGGTGATAGATACATGTTTTCAGGAGAGACTGATTCCTGGAGAAGGACATCATGTTTGTGAGAGTGACAGGTCAAAGAAAAAAGGAAGACCCTCAACTAGATAGGCTGCCACAGTAGCTGTAACAATTGCCTTAAATGTAAAAAAGGTCATGTGCTGGGCTCAGTGTCAGGTAGTGTTTCATTCTGTTGTACATAGGGTTGCTATGAGTCAGACCCAACTAAAAGGCACCTAACAACCACAACAAGGTCATGATTTGCTCTCAAATTCAAACTGCAAATCGGCTCCACTATTTTCTGAGACAGAAATTGTATGAACTTTTGTGTGTATGTGTGTAGTGTGTGTAGAATCCAAAATAATATTCGACACCTTGGAAACAATGGATTTGGCTACTTTACACACTTCAGACCCAGAGATGGGGTGATCCCTCTCTTTCTTAATCAAAACTTTGAGCAATGATCATCTTAAGGCCACTCCTCCTGTGGTCCTTAAATTGTCCTCTTTAGAGATATAATAAATCATAAGCATCAGGATTTTCCTGTTGGGGAAAAAATGAAGCCTTGGTTTTAATTTCAGATCTTAGGACTCAGCAGAGACTCAGTCATGTTTGATTTCTTGTCTCCCATACCTTTCTCCTCCACCTCTCTTCTGCACACTTTGCCCTTCTGTTTACCCAACTAGGTCTCACATATCAAAAGTCAGTGTCAGAAGAGGCAGAGGTCTGAGCTCCCCTCCTACTTCTGTTCTCCCAGAATAACCTGAGGAAGTTGTTCATGTCTAGTGAATGATCAAAACTTTGTAGGACATCCTTCTTACACAACTTTAAAGGATTTTCTTTACAAAATTATAAATCTGAACAGTGAGAGTCTTGGAGGAACCCCAACAAGTGGCAAGTCCCGGGATTAAGCTCCATCAACCTTGTGGTAAATGAGGCTCAGGTCACCTCCGGCTGGCTATATCTACCCTGTCTGTCCCAGTGCTTTAGCACAAAGGAGAAGCAGCAGAATGCGAGTTTCCTACCACTCTGCCTTTGGAGGAGCATGAGAATCAAAATGCTCTTCAGTGTGTTCGTGCCAAAAGAACACCACAGTACAGTTTTGAAAGCTCCAAGGCACAATTAACAAGATTTTACCTTTCCTTCTTCATTAGAATTAACATTTGTTGAGATTTATAAAGAAATTCAGAGCTTCTTAGAAGACATACACATAGAGGGTCTCTGACAAGGTGCCATAATGGACAAATTACTGGCACTACCTTATGCATATGATTTATGGTATATATTCAGAATCATTCTGAGAGTAGAGAAGAAAATGTTACTTTAAGTGGATTGATACATTCAAACAATGGTGGGCTTATAGAATGGTTGTTAGTGATAAAATTTAGAGAGGAGTTAAGTGTAGAAGAAAAAGTAATTGGCTTCCAGTAGACACTGTTCGATATCAATACAAGGCAAAGCGACAAGGTCACCATTCATATTTCATAAGCCTAGAGATAAGAGCACTGTCATATGCACAGCTACATTTTATATGAAATGATATTCTATTTCTGGGGGAGTTAGCTTTCCTTTATGTAAGCTAATCTTTGCATTTAAAAGTTACTTGTATTCATTTTTTAAGAATCAAAAAAAGAATTGTAAGAACTACTACACAACTTCTGAACTCTCTATTGACATGATCGTTTACTTTCCCCTAGTGCTTATCATCTTTATAGGTGTTTTATAACATTTGGAAATATACTATCTACATCTTTTTATCCTCTTTTGTTCTTGAATATATTCCCATACTAGCATACCTCATTATAAATCATCATTTTACAGGTGCTCACATTAATTACCAAACACCAAATACAAGTGTACTTAACTTTTCATCTTATTCTTGAATGTTTAGGCTAATTACAAATTTCCCCATTGAACATACGCTGCAATCAATATTTTGTGAATAAGCTGCTTCTCTACTTCAGATTCCATTCTCAGGATAGATTCTTTGATGCAAAAGTAGAGATTCCAAGGATTTGAATCTTTTTCTTTCTTAAAGGTTTTTTCCCAGTACTTGGGGGTTGACATGCTAGGTGAGTGCTCCACCACTGAGATGCATTCTCCTTTTTACATTTTTTTTATTATGAGACAGTGTCTCAATAAGTTGCAGTCCTTCTGCCTCAGCCTCCCAAATAGCTGGGATTATAGGCATGCACTTCAGCACCTGACGTGAATCTTTTCCTTCCTTAAAATTTGCTTTATTTTATATATTTTTTCAGCTCAGTTCCATGCAACTCAGTGGTAGAGCACTCACCTACCATGTGCAAAGCCCTGGGTTCCATCCCCTAATACTGAAAAAAAAAAAAAAAAGAAAGAAAGAAAAAAGAAAAGAAAAGAAAGCTTAATTTTCTAAATTGTTGTTGTTGTTGTTAGGTGCCTTTGAGTCGGTATCCGACTCATAGCGACCCTCATAGGGTTTTCAATGGCTGACTGTTTCAGGATTGCCTATACATGGTTCCAAATCACCAACTAAATAGAATGCGTGGATTTTCACATTTAAAATACAAACATATGAAAGATTTCATTAAACTAATTTTGATGCTTTTTCCTCAGGCTCTTAGTTAAAGGTCGCCATCTCTCTTCTTTACAGGACTATTGAATTTGGACTGATTATGTTCATGCTGGGTGAAATCACTGGGTTTTTCTCCATTCTGTTTAATAATATCACATCCAAAGTTCTGAGTGTTGTGTGGCGCAAACTGGCATCCAATGCAAGCTGACTATCCCATTCTTCCCATGGATCTTGAATATCATTTTGAGGTGATTATGTTTTTCTCCTCAGTGAATAAACAAACTAAGGTCAAGATAACATGCTTTATGAGAGCATAGTATTTCATTATAATTGAGATTCTGATGTGATACACACTGGAGCAGAATGTGTTTTCAAATTCCAGTATTTTTCCCACCTTTCTGCATCTGACAAACACAATTCCACTTTCTGCGTCTACAAGTACAGCTTTCTTAGATCCCATATATATGTGAGATAATGCAGTTTTTGTCTTTATGTGTCTAGCTTATTTCACTCTTAGTATAACGACCTCTAGGATCATGTATGTTGACACAAATGACAGGATCTTTCTTTCTTTTTTTCCTTTTTTTTAAAGGTTGAATTGAATTGTATCTCATTATTTGTATATACCACAATTTCTTTACCAATTTTTGCTTCCAAAGACACTTAGGTTTCTGTATCTTGGTTACTGTGAGTAATGTTGCAGTGAGCATGTGGGTGCATCAATCCCCTCTGAGGGAGAGATTCTATTTCCTTTGAAGATATATCCAGAAGTGAGATTACTGAGTTATATGTTTAATTGTTTGAGCAGCCTCTGTATTGTTTTTCATAGTGGCTGTAACAATTTACATTTCTACCAATAATGTACAAGCTCTCCCTTTTCTTCTTGTGTTCATGAGCACTTTTTGTCTCTTGTCTTTTTCATACAAGCCATCCTAACAGATGTGGTGTTGTGGTTTTGGCCTGCATTTCTCTAATAAGATTAATGATGGGGAACACCCTTTCATATGCCTACTGGCTATTTTCATGTCTTCTTAGGAAAAATGTCTTTTCAGCCTCTTTGCCCAATATTTCATTGGGTTGCTTTGTTTTTGTTGCTTTTGTTTTTGTGTTTTCTATTGAGTTATTTGAATTTCTTCAATATCTTAGGTATTGATCCTTTATCAGATATATAGTTTGCAGCTTTTTCCTCATTCTGTAGTTTATCTTTTCATTTTGTTGATTGTTTCTTTTGTTGTAAAAATTCCATTTTCAAGGTAAAATAAATAAAGGTAATTTTTCTGACTTTGTATTGATTTTTGTTTTTGATGACATAATCCTGGTTCTACAGCACAAATAAGATTTTAGGAAGACATATAGAAATAATCTTCTTTCATTGCACCTTTGGTATGAGCTCATGGACAGGAAGAGTATACAAAAGTTAAAGAAGGTTTGTTTTAGATCAAAATAATGAATGATGTCTGGTAGCCGTCACTGTGCGTCTTCATCAGAAACCAAATGACTGTATGGTAAGAATGTTGTAATGTGGTTTTTCATTTGGTAAGTGGATAGATTTCATGACTTCAGAATTGCCCTTCACATTTGAAATGCGGTGATTCTATCAGAGCTGGAAGACAGGCCTGTCTGTTAATGAATGGTTGAGACAAAAAAAGGTATGGGGGTTTCTAGGAGAAAACATTTTAAAAGCAGAATCATTCACAAGGGCATCCTCAGGATCAAGTTTTTATTCTTGATGAAGAAAGATGATTTAGAGAATTGCTTGCTGGATGTCACTCAATGTTGTCTCAGCCCAGGTTTTCATAAGCCCTGTATCAGTTCTTGAGAAAAAGAAAGTAAGAACAAAAACTAAAAGAACAATTTTCTGTAAAATCCTGTAGGAATATAAGGTGCAAGAGACATAGAACCTATTGTGGAAAGAAGATGGAGATAGTCCATCTTTCATGGCCCACAGATCAGTCTGAGCACCTAGAGGACCCTGGATGGGACTCTGGAGCATCAGCAAGAATGCATGATGAAGGCATCCCATGGCCCAGCAGAAGAGGAAACATGGTGAGTAGCTGAGGAAAAGAGTCCATTTGCAAAAGAAATGGTAGTGGACATGAGTGGTTCTCAGGGGAAGGCAAGAATCCCTGAGAACCAGATACTGGCTTGTTGTTATTGTTGTTGTTAGGTACCGTCAAGTCAAGTCTGACTCATAGTGACACTATGTGCAGCAGATCGAAACACTCCCCAATTCTGTGCCAGGCATATGATCTTATTTATATTTAAGCCCATTGTTGAAGACACTGTGTCAATCCATCTGGTGGAGAGTTTTCCTTTTTCTCATTGACCTGCCACTTTCCTAAACATGTTGTCTTTCTCCAGGGATTGGTGTCTCCCAACTACATGTCCAAAATAAGTAAGATGCAGTCTAGCAATCCTTGCTTCCAAGGAGCACTCTGGTTGCACAGACATGTTGGTTCTTTTGGAAGCCCATGGTATATTCAATAATCATCTTCAGCACCATAATTCAAAAGCATCAATTCTTCTCCTGCCTCCTTTATTCAATGTCCAGCTTTCACAACCATGTGATGCAACTGAAAATACCATGGCATGAATCAGGCGCACCTTTGTCTTCAATGTGACATCTTCTTTTCAACACTATAAAGAGATCTTTTGCCACAGCTTTTCCCAAAGCAATGCATCTTTTGATTTCTTGACTGCTGCTTCCACTGGTGTGACTAGCCTAGGGATGATTAAATTAAATGGCGTGTGAACATGTCTCTTGCACCGTAGTCATACAGCAAGAGTATTGAATTCAATTGGAAAAATAATCCTCTTCTTGGGTAAACTCCATGCCACTTGAGGCAAAGAGCCAACATTATAAACTCTCTACAAGGCTGAGCCATAACTCAGTTTGATTTTGTTTTCCCAAAGAGTTAAAAACAGGCTTAGTTTATACTTTCAAAGGGGAAATTGGGAGAGTGAACAATTTTGGAGGAAGAACATTGCACCTCTCAGGTTCATTTGCTGTGACTGCCTACCAAAGCAATTACAGACAAACCTTCCTTTCTTTCCTAGAAGATAATAAAAATGATAATTAGCAATCTGCTTCTTCATTTCTTCACATGTTCTTGACCTTGCCTTGCTATTTAGGGATTATCATTTTATAGATAATTTTTAGCAAGAACATGAGTTGATGTATTTGTAGAAGCTTTATTTTCTTAAATATGAATCCTTTCACCACTGTTCTCTAAGCAAGGAACAGGATAATAGAAATACCCTCATTAATTCTATTTTGTAAAATTTTCAGGAAGTTTATATGAGTATGTAAATTGAATGATATATCTTCAAAATATCTGTTGCATGCTTATGAATTATAAATAACCTGTGAATGAATAACCTGTACTTTAAGATTAAGTACAGAGAAAAACCACAAGTGTTTGATGTCTGGCCAACCTGTGGATAAATTCTCACTCCGTGGTGCACAGGCTAAGCCTCAGCTTTCCCAGCTGGGAAGTGGTGATAATCTACTAAAGCATTTTTGTGAAGATTAAATTGAATGAAGGATAGAAAATGTCTTGCATAAAACTCTCAGATCTCAAGAACTATATAAAAAGCATAGAAAATATGACCTTGAAAACTGTGTATGAATATGGGGTGAAATATCAATCCAGACTCTAAGTGCTGGAGAAGGAGGGAAACAGCAGCTGTCAGGGCTGTGAGCTCTCCTGGGAGAAGAGGGAGGAACTAGAACTGGAGGAGGATAGGGGAGGATTAGGTCATCTCTGAGCCCCTATCAAAAGTCCTGAGGACTCTGTTTGATGCTTAGAATGGCTGGTACCGGGAAGTCTTACAAGGTACCCCCTTGTTTCTTCTTAGGGTACATTTCATGGTCATTGGCTCTTATGGTAAAGGACTCAGTTAGGTTGCAGGAAGCCAGAGGTTCTGCCAAGCCATACTAAACATGCTGAACTACAATCAACCTTTAAGCTTTTTATTTCTCAGTAATCCTCATTGCATCCCCTTGGCAAGTCCACCAGACTCTATCTTTTAGCACTCATGGAGTGCATTCATTTCTCTTCACGTTACCTCGCTATGCCTATGTTTAAGGCTAGCTTTCCTTAGGGTAACATATTTCATCAGTTCCAATTGTTGTCCCTGCACAAATATAGTGTTTTGTTCATACAAGCAGCAGATAAAACTTAATTTGCATCTGATTTTCTAAAATCCTTTTAATGGGTCTTTAGGATGTTTGTCCCTTGGCAATAAGGAAGAATCAGTAGAACAAGCATGTATATGTTCCAGATGAAGGCAAGGTTAGCTTTGGTGGGAATAATTGAATCTTTAGTGGTCCTAAGCTGGAATTTTTGGATCTGTATCTCTAAGGAAACTCATACTATCTATGAACAGTTGTTAGTGATGTTACATATGTGCATCTGGAAAAACATAATGATTTCCTTAACTAGAGAAGCAACAATAGGTAGAGTAACTTGGTAACCAGTTTGAAGGCATAGAAGTGGCAGATGGCTATTTAATGAGAGAAAAAGATGCAACGTGATGGAACATTTGTAAGTAGACAACTGAGTGGATCATATTATTAACTAAGGTAGGAAATATGGGAGAAGGACATGGCCATCCACTCCTGAAACAATCCTGAAAATAATCAGCCATTGAAAACCCTGTGAATAGCAGAGAAGCACTGACACAGTGCTAGACATGGCACAGTGTCAAGGAGTGTTTCATTCTGTTGTACATAGGGCCGCTATGAGTCTGACGCATTCAATGGCACCTAACAACAACAACAATAGCTGATACTATATTTTATCCTGCATATTTCATTACTAATTTGTACACTGTTTGTTTCCCTAAGTTTTAACTGGGTGATGGTAAGGACTGTGTCTCTTTTGTACACAGCTATGTTCATAGCACCCCAGATACTGCCTGGTACTTAAAAGCTACTCAATGAATCATTGCTGAAGGACTATTTGAAGAGAATGAATGCAGCCTGAAGAGATCCAGTGTCTTAGGTGGTAGAAAAAAATGGAGGGAGTCTATTTCAATGATATAGGGGAATAAGTATATGTCAAAAATATCTTGGCAGGAGTTGGAATATCTTTAATGCCTTTTCCAAATTTCATTTTATTTTATTGTCTTCCATTTTGTCACTACTCTACAAGTCTCAATAGTGAGCTTCCCAGGTCCTGGCATCCTGTCCCTCCCTTACTAACACATATTTGGTGTGTGTCTGGCAGGCTTGCATGAACTTGTCCAAGTCAGCAGTGTCCTTCATTTGCTCTGGTAATTTCAGACTCATGAAGAAATCAATTTAGCAGCAAAACTTTCTAGCTTCTTTTGGTGTCAGTGTTGGCCCTCAGCTAAATTATACAAGGCTTTCGTGCAGGGATAAAGGACTTCCTTCTTGTTATTCCACCTTCCCTCAGTGCTGGGCACATACATTAAGACTGGTTGGATGGAAGTTCATTGATTTTTATAATAAATTTTCATTCTGATATTTCAATGAAAACTTTATAAGAAAAAAGTAAGTACATTTCTGTATTTTGGTGAGAACACTAATATTGAAGTCAGAAAATCTGAACCTGAATCCTTTTATGTTTTAAGTGTGTAACTTTGGGAAAGTTGAAAATTCCTATGTGCCTCAAATTCCTCATCTATTAAATGTAGTGATAACATCCTTCCTGACTTACTTGACACAACTAGTATGGATTTAATGAGGTAATTACTTTGTATAATGTAAAACTTCCTGAATTTCATACACTGTACTCTCTTTAAAGAAATTGATTTCCTTTGTGATTTATTTATTGTTGTTAGGTGCCCTTGAGTCAGGTCCGACTCGTAGAGACTCTCATAGGGTTTTCAATGTCTGATTGTTTGGGGATTGCTTCAGGAATGAATTGCCAAGTCCTTCTCTCATTTTTGTGATGCTGGAGATCGAACCCAGATCCTCAGAGAGTGTGGTGCTGCATTCTACCAACTGTTTTTGTGTAGCCTCTATATCAGACAATTCTAGATATTAGTCTGTGAAATACACATGTATTTTAAATCTTTGATTTATTTTACGTGTAATTTTGTTCCAGGATTAGCATTCTTTTGTCTTCCAATTTGATTTTTCTGATATGTTACGAAGCACATGTGATGAAATGATTATAAGGTCTATCTGCAGTTATTAAAAGGTGCTTCTTGCCTCAATAGAAAGAACAGTTTCATTTTGTAACTAATCCATTTTTACAGGAAGAAAGCTCAGAAATGAATCAGGGTGTGTCAATATTCCTCTACATCCTGATTGATGTTTGAAATGATTTTCTTAGTGATAGTGAAACAGAAGAGAAGATTGAAATCTATAACCTGTATAAATATTTCCTCATTGAAAGAAATAACTTTGTGAGTTTTACCAGAGGATGAAGAGACACATTTCAGAACACCAACTCAAATGAATAATGCAGAAGCAAGACCTTCAGACCCAGATGGGTTCAGTCATTAGCTTGGGACTCTTGGGCATGTGTAATCAGAAGAGACTTCTGAAAGAGGGTATTTGGTAATACAAGAGATTATGCTTTGAGGGGGACTTAGAAGTCCAATTGAGCTTCTTTTTAAGTCTAGGGATTGGATCCAGGGGCTTGCACATGCTAGGCAATCACTCTACCATAGAGTTACACCCCAACCCATCACTGATCTTAAAAAGACCTGTAAATGGTTTTTAAAGAAACCTACAGCTGGAACCCAGATTGGCAACCATTATTTTTGTGCATATTTTCTCATAAAACCATTGACCACATCTCTTTCCCTGAAATTCCTACAAAATATCTAATAGGTATTTAGCTTCCAACTTTCTGGATATATTCCAATTCTTCTTAGAATAAACCAAATTCTGCTTACATATCATATGACAGAAAAGTAATTGTAGGAGCGTTGTTGATCTCTTAGTGTAGATTCCTTTAAAGTATACATATAGGGCATGTCCATTATATTTGAATGTTTCATAGATTTCATAATAAGCTCAAATATAAAAAAGAAAGTAAAAAACAATAAAATCCAGTCTGACGTAGCATATGCCAGCACCTACCTTATTATTTGGAGAAGGACCTGGCAGCCTGCTTCTGAAACAATCTCAAGACAATAAGCAACTGAAAACTCTGAGTACAGAGAAGCAGTGACAATAGTGCCAGGCATGGCACAGTGCCAAGGAGTATTTCATTCTGTTGTACGTAGGGTCACTATAAGTTGGACCTGGCTCTATGGCACCTAACAACAACAACATTATTATAGTTTTTATTTATGAGGAAGGTTCCTAACAAATTATCTTTGATGTTCTTTGAAGAATATAGGCATACCAATCTAAGAGGTATATTTTCTGGTCTTAAAGCAATAAATAATAACATCAATGTGGTTTCTGAAGTAACTCACATGCAATGTGATTGTGGCTGGTATATCCCCACATTTAGGGACTAGGTCTTTGCCTTACAGGTCTAGTGATGCCATTATGTTGTTGTTGTTGTTGTTGTTGTTGGTGGTGGTGGTGGTAGGTGCTGTCTAGTCATATCCAGCTCATAGGGACCCTTACAGGGTTATCAATAGCTGATTGTTTGGGGATTGTCATGGAAGTGGATTGCCACATCCTTCTCTCATGCCATTATGTTATTGCACCCAAATTCCTGGGCAAGAGCTCCTCAGTCTCCAGATTCACATGGGTCAAGTGGATGTTTAAGATAGTAATACAACCTTTGGCTGGGAAATGAAACTCCAAGGAGAGAATGCTATTAATAGCAGGTGGTATATACATCTGCTTCTGCAGAAAACCTAGCTGAGGCATCAAAAACCAGTCTGGTGGTTCCCCAAGGAGCCAGTTCAGAACCAAAAGAGAAACCAGTTCTTTGGAGTTATGATGTCTGGTGCATCCACTTCCACTGTGCAGTGACACCTCCATCTTCTTACAGTATTCATATGTGGATGGTAGTTTCCCTCTGTTTTGGGCTCACTTGGGGATTTATTACTCTCTCTCTCTCTCTCTCTCTCTCTCTCTCTCTCTATATATATATATATATATATAATATATATTATATATATATTTATATATAATATATATATATTTTTATATATATATAATTTATATATATAATATAAAATATATATATATATTATATATATATATATATATATATATGCATTTGGTGCCACACATGAGATAAGTGTAAGCACTTCAGTGAATAAAATATGTAGTAGATCTCATGGGTCCCTCAATCTATTCAAGAAAGGTAGTTTCAAGGCAAATAATTTTAATACTGCCAAATGTATCATAGAATATTATGAGATGCTACAGGATTGGCCAATCAGGCACCTAACCTGATTTGGTGGCTCAGGAAAGATTATACCAAACTGAGAACTTAAAACCTGAGATCCCCAATTCTAGGGTTGTATAACCTTTTGGGAGTACCCTTTCTTTGGGCACAGTAACACTGAAATCTGTGTTTTTGTTTGCATACAGTCAAACCACATCATGTTGTCTCACACTTATTATTTTTGAACTTATGTGATGGGACATACTTTATTGCAAACATATGGCATGCCCAATAGCCATGTATAAGGTAATATCTGAACATTGTGCTGAAATACTACCTGTAAATTACAGAAACATGGCTGCACTTATTAATGTTAGTTCTGATTTTCTGAGCCCTGTATTGTAATGCTATGATTAGCTCTGTTCTGTGGATATCATTGTGATTTTGGTTCATTTTACATAGAAGGCTGATTTCCGTCCCTTGGAGCCCTCCATGGATGAACATTCAGATGTCTTCTAATGAGGTTCCCATTCTGTGGTGTCCTAAATGCTATAATATTGGGAAGAGCCACCTCAGACTTTTCCAAGCACAGCAGTGGGATGAATTGCAATGTATGTCACTGATATCAACACATCTGTTTATAGTGAATTGCTTCAACATGGTACTTTTTTCTGGGTATATGAATGAGTCCCAACTGAACTTGTCCTATTAATGAGATTCACAGTGGGTTGGATGGCAAGGCATGACAATGCAATTTTGAACAGGATTCTTAATGTATGAATAATAATTTTTTTAAAAAGGTGACCCTGAAGGCAAACTGGTAATTGTGGCAAGCTCAGTATGTCCCACCAAGGTACAGAGATAGGTTAATTTATATTTCCCCATAGGTGTTTGTTGGGCTTAAACATAAATAAGATTGTTTGCCTGGCACAGAATCGGCAAGTGTTTCGATCTGCTGTACATAGGGTCGCTATGAGTCGGACTCGACTAGACAGCACCTAACAACAACAACAACAATAGGTGTTTGTCTCATAGACAGATGATGTTAAGCAGAATAACAAAATCTGCATTTAAATGAATGTATTATAACCTGGAAAAGTAGAGCCAGAATATAAAGTAAGCACCATCATGTTCAGGTGGATAACAAAGTACAGTATCTTTAGTGTCCTCTGGAACAACACTTGCCTTTGATTTATGATCTTCTGGGGGAGTGGCTCTCATAATCAGTCTGTCCTGTAGCCTGGCTAATGAGTAAAGGATAATTCTGCCCCTCTATACATCATACTTCTTTTTTCATTAAAACCTAGACACACATTCCCACTAGATTAATGTTTCTAATAAATTAGGAGGAATGCTTAGTCAGAAAGGGCACTGAAATGGAAAATTCACCGAAGCACAGACTCTATAGCTCAAGAGGTAAATTGCTTTTATTAGTTTTTTTTCTTTAAGACCATAGAGGAAGTAATGACTTAGCTATTTTTATCTTAAATATTGCACAGGTAATTTTAGAATCTAAAGTGGAACCAATTTTTAAACCCCTTGTACCGTCATCCCTTGTACTTAAATAGAAACAACTGTCAAATTGAAAACATTTAACTTGTCTGAAACACACAAAAACTAATCAGAAAGAATGCCAGCCATAATACCTGAACAGAATCCTCACAGTGCCCTCATGCGACACAAGTTAACTCTTTAGTTCAGTTTGGGTAGTGGGAGAGCTGAGGACCTAGAGAAAGCGGTTGCATTTGACATCCAGAGAGGCTGTGGATATTTACCAACTAATCAGGAAATATTTCAGTGCTTTAACAGCTGATGTCATTGTGCTGTGCACTGTACCAGCTAAATATTCCTGAATAGGAAAATCATTAATTTCTATTTTCTTTCCAAATTGGGTAAAAGGAAGTCTAGGTCTGGTGGAGACATAGTGCTCTACCACTCACTAGTTGTTAACTTTGCAAGTCAGTCTCCGTCATTCTTTTTCCTTAGCAGTGGTGCAGGGGTACTGGTATCTACTCTGTAAGGCTAGTGGATAGACACAATTAAATCATTTCCTGGACTATTATAATGCCAGGTCAAAAGCACGACTGCTGGAGCACATCTAGCTGGAGAGGGCATCTGCTGAGATGATTTTGTCCAGCTCCATTCCTACCTTTGCTTTGGAGCATCCCTGAGGAAATAGGATGAATCCATACTGTGTCATGGCAATTTGATTCTGAAGAAGAGGCCCTCAAGAGTTTTCAATGGTTCAAGTTCCTTTATACTGAGGATGATCACTAAGCGCTCTACAAGGGATGTTGCAACTTGCCCGACACTGTCTGCATGTCTTTTTTTCAGGGACAAAGGACTCTAGCTATCCCTGTGATGCTTTCTAAGCCTTTCATTTCAACAAGTGCCTCTTTTGCCTAAATCTTCCAGAGCAGATTTTGTTGCCTGCATTCACAAAACCTTCACTGATAATAGCTGCTGGTTGCTATTTTTGTAGGGAAATGACCTTTCAGTGTTTTGAGAAACACAAATGCTGCTATGTAAGTCTGATTGGAATTTTTCCCTCGTTTCCTTCTTCACTTCTTCCTTTCTCCTGCTTTTCTGTTTTCAGTCATGATATCTACAATTGATTTCTGTCTTCTGAACAAATCAGCCTACTAGTTTTGAGGAGATGGCATGCTTGGGGAACAGATTTGAGCAAGCAATCTATAACAATTATGCATGTATTACTCTAGAACCAGGAAATGATCTGGAATAAACAAATTACTCACATAAATGAGCAGTTAAGTAAAGTTCAGATGCTACAGAATGGTTTATCTGGCTGAATAATGTCTGCTCCCAACAAAGTAATTTTCCTGCTTCAAGCTGTGACCACCTCTCAGGGCTTTCACCCTGCATCTCAGGTGGCATTGTCTCTTGACCAATTTTTATTGGCTCTGTGTGATTATCAGTAGAGCTGCACACAGCAGTGCAGGTAAGATATGCCTTAAGGACCACTGTTCATGTCAAAATGTAATCATGAGGTAGAAATTATGTTCAGTACAATGCTATCCCAGACCTATTAAAGAAAAAAGAGAATAAAAGGGAATAATGTGCTGTCATAAAACCTTGTATAATAATCTCAAGGCATGCTGGACACTGATAGAAGAGGGGGGATGGGGATTAAGTTAGACTCACTCTTCCTAGACTTGGACAGCTAATTTGCTGTTGGAGATACTGCTTTTGTGATAGGGGTTAACAGTACAAAGTGCTAGGTGTGAGGGAGTCAGTAAGACCTAGGCATGAGTTGATACAGAGCAGGACAATAAAGCCAGAGAGCAGCAGTGGGGAAAGAAAGCTTAGGGGCATCCTTAGCCCTGCATGAGATGATTTGCAAGTCAAAATTTCATTCTATGAAGAAAAAGAGGGACTGGTCTCCAGGAAAACAGATTGGGTCCAGGCTTGCAGGGAACAGGTGTGGGTTGCCCCCTTTCCTAATCAGCTAGGACATTCCTACAATGAGGGCACAAAGCCTGAAGGTGGGAGGCATCTGTGGGTGCCCCAGCACACTCTGCTAAGCACAGCAGACACCAGGGTGAGGTCCATTGGCCTTTCTACATAGACCTCTCACCTCTGCAGTTTTGAGTCTCATCATGACCACTGGTCCAAGCGGGAGCAGATAGCAACATTCGATGGGATTTGGGATTAGGGATTAGGCTTCTGATATGGTCCTCATGTGTTCTAGACACACAGGAAATAACTTCCTGGTGAATGGAACATATATAAATAAATATATTTATATGCAGATGTGATTTTTTTTTCATTTGTTTCTGTGCTAACCACTGACAGAAAAAGCAAAATGCCAGATCTTACATTATGGTAAAGATCTTGTTGTTGTTGTTGTTGTTAGGTGCCATCGAGTTGGTATCTGACTCATAGCGACCCTCATAGGGTTTTCAATGGCTGACTGTTTCAGGATTGCCTTGGGAGTGGATTGCCAGGTCCTTCTCCCATTTTTGCGGTGCTGGGAATTGAACTCAGGACCTCAGAGACTGCAGCGCAGTGCTCTACCAACTGAGCTAAATCCCCCAGCCCTGGTAAAAATCTTACATTATGGTAAAATGCCAGACTTACATTATGGTAAAGGATGTTCCTAGAGAAAACACTGTCAAATTATTGTTAGGTGCCGTCGAGTCGGTATCTGGCTCATAGCAACCCTCATAGGGTTTTCAATGGCTGACTGTTTCGGGATTGCCTTGGGAGTGGATTGCCAGGCCCTTCTCCCACTTTTGCAGTGCTGGGAATTGAACTTGGAACCTCAGAGACTGCAGCGCAGCACTCTACCAACTGAGCTAAATCCCAGCCCTTGTCAAATTATAGTTCCATGAATATCCAAGGGCATTTCTTTAATGGAATATTTTCCCAAGAAGATTGTTTTGCAAACAGATTAAACAAAAGACTTTGGTAATGAAATGTTCTAAGGTTTAAATTGGGTTCCTATGGGGTTTCATGTGCATTTCGTACTTGAGTCTTTTCCCAGGAGAAGTCAATATTTCCCTAAATCTGTGGGAACATACTATTCATTCAAACAGCGTTGATTAAAATGTTAAAATGATTCAGAGTGTAAACTCAATATGCGATTCATTGTTTTCATAAATGACTTGAAGATCAGAGTTTCAAATTGGCTATTGATCATGTATAGAGATTTCAAGTACATCAGATATGACACATTTATGACCCACCCCAGATCAAATTAATATTAGCCTGTTGACACTAAGAACTTGTAAGCATCTCAATTTAAGACTAAAGGTGAAAATAAATACAACAATGGAAGTTAAAATTCTTCCCTATCATTGAGGGGGTTGAACCCACGGTCTTGCTAGGTAAGTGTTCTACCATTAAGCTGTATCCCTAGTCCAGTTTTTATTTTTTATCCTGAGACAGTATCTCATTGAGTTGTGCTAGCTACTTCTGGCCTTGAACTTGTGATCCTCCTGTCTCAGCTTCCTGGGTTGCTGGGATTATAAGCATGTGCCACAGTGCCCTGTACAAAGAAAACTTTTCACAGACACAGGAAGTGCAGAGTCTTCAAAGGTTGATAGGCTTCATGCTGTGCACAGACCTATAGTTAGTGCAGCTGATCACTTCATCTTTAAATTTTCTCTTCACTTAAATGCCAATCATAGACTTTATCGTTGGAACTCAACAGTTTGTTTCTAGGTGTGATGCTGGAGCTGCAAGCTAAAAGCCAGGACTACTCTAGGGATACTAGGACAACCATCACCCTCATGATGACTAGTTCTGGGTCCTCCCCTTAAGATTTCCTTGCCAGTCCCTTTCACTTGTGGCATTTTTCAGGTGTTCCATTTTTCATCTTTTCCAGGACTAAGGTTTTCCTGGTGATCTTATATACTTACAAGTTAATACCCTACATTACTTCTGATGACATCCAAAGACATAACTCTGTATCTCTATCCTCTCCCCTCTTTTAAGCTCTAGGCCCATAGGTTTCCATATTACCAGTCCTGAGTTTTCTATAAGTAACTCTAGTTAACTATTCCTGTACCCAAGCTCATCATCCTTATCTACTGACCTCCTTTCCTCACCCTATGTCATATGTCTTGGTTGTCGTCATCTAACCAGTTGGCCTCTCTTCACTACATCTCAACTATGCCAACAATGTTAAGAAAATCAGACCTTTTCATCTGTGAATAGTAACTGATAATTAGCCCATTTTAAGAAAATTCCTGTGCAGTTGTGTCCAGATCTCTGCCTTCTCTTCCAATTTACACTACAAAAGGCCCCCTTCACTACTCCCGAATTGCTATAATTCCATTCTAGAAAAAGGGCCACATTAAAACATTTTACAAGGGTAAGACATGAGCACCAACCAGTCACAATGGGTGCCACAGAAAATTACTGTCGAGGATGGATACACACAGAAAACCCTTATGATGTCTAACAGCCAAATGTTAGATGCCATCTAACATTTGTTGTTAGATGCCATCTAACATTTGTTGTTAGATGCCATCAAGATAAGTCTGGCTCATAGCGACCTTATGTATGGGAGCAGGCAATAGGCAAATGACCTCCTTAAATTAGGTGAAGCCACAGTCCAGAGGAAGCATTAGGGGAGAGGCAAGTCTCCAAGACGCAAGACTCTATTCCTCGACTTCCCTGACTACAATTATTGTATATATTTTCAGAGCCAACGAAATAGAAATCTTCAACTTGACCTAGAGGACCTACCATGTGGCTACTTCCTCAATTCATATGCCAGCACTCTACAACTTCTGACCCATCCAGTCTCTACTGTGTATTTGTTTTTCCTTTAAGACCCCCATTTTCCAGGCCTCCTTACCCCTTTTCCTTCACAGATATGATTTCTTCTTCCTGTACTACTCTCCCTATCCTGCTAAACAAGTACTGCTGAACCAGAACCCCCTTTATTACCTAATGGATTGCATCCTTCATGTGTATACACACACACACACACACACACACACACACACACACACACACCATTTTCAAAGAAAACGTCCCTTATGCCAAGCCCCTCCACATCTGGACCAGAGTTAAGTTACTCAGTTGCACCCACTGTTCTGTGTACATCCTCTTCTAATACCTCTTTCCATATCACATTCCAATGATATCTATTTCTTGATCCATCAGCAGGCAATGGGTTGCCAAAAGGCATCAGACTACTGTCCTCATTGCCTCCCTTATGGATCCAGCAGTATCCTATGGCTTTGGTTACATCAATTTTAAATTCTTACAAGTGTGATGCTACCATCCCATGGGCACTGTGTTCTCACACTGAGCAGGGCCCAGTTGGTAGAACATGGACCATCTCTGTTCGCATACTCAGCTGGAGTACTGTGCACACTGCTCCTTTCCCTGGTGGCTTTAGGCCAGGTCTTATCAAATCACAGAGGACATTTTCAGAGAAGCTTTTCCACAAGATTATTTTATCTGAGGGTGGATAGAGTTAAAGAACCAATCAATGATGTTACTACCTTGGGGAAGGAGCACGAAAAAGAAAGGATGATAGCTGATTCCCTTCACAGTGAGAATCATAGGAAAAGATATGAGGTGAAGTGGACTAAGGATCTCTTGTTTTCCTCTTTTTTCTTCTTTACCTTTACTCCTACTATCTATTTCTGCTGCCTCTAATTTGTCAGACACAACCTGAAGCCAGTTGGCAGGGAACACAGGTAGTGCAACCCATTGAAGTCAGCTGTCTGGGTACAGGAGAGAAAAGATACAGAGTAAATGTAAGGTAAAAAGAAAAGTGAGGAAACCTCACACAGGGGATCCCCAGATCTGTTCACTGTATTTCAGTAGGGATTTCCCGCAGATTTCCTGGACCTATCCATTGTGTAAGACAGTTTCTTCTCCTTTGTCATTCTACTGCTGCCTCTGCTTAGAAGGGAGGTTCACCTGGTAGAATCAGATTTAAGTCTCAATGAGGGAAGATGGCTTGACTGGCTTCTTTTTGTGTGTGTTGTTGTTGTTGTTGTTGTTGTTTCGGTACTAGGGGTTGAATGCAGGACCTCACGCTTATGTGCTTTGCAAGTGCTCTTCCACTGAGCTGCACCCTCAGCCTATTTTGTCTACTTTTTGAGACAAGTTCTCACTAAATTGCACAGACTGCCTCTGGGGCTCTCTTCTTGAACTTGTGATCCTCCTGCCTATGCCTCCCAAGTCCCTGGGATTACAGGTGCACGCCATCATGACTGGCTTTGACTGGCTTCTTAATTGATCATCTGCCACTTAGAACAGGGCTGGAGCAAAAGAAAATAAATGATTATTCATTACAAGAGTGAATAAATATAAGTAGACCTTAGTCTCTTGACTTTCACTTATTCCAAACACTTTCCATCCCAGCTCTATCTGCCCATCAGCCTTTTGCAAAACCACAGCTCTTGTGTAAAAAACACTTGAATTTGATTGTATTATTTCCAGAAGACTGACCTAGATTCTGAACACAAGGAAAACCATTTCCTGAAATCAAGATAACATGGAAGTATATAATAGTCTAACCAATTTTACATCCTATTAAAAAGAAAAAACAAACAAAAACAACAACAAATCTCAGAGAGTAAAATCCCTGTTTCCCTAACTTGTGCACCATTTTCTGTGGTTGTTCATATTTATCTCCTTTCAAATGACCCACCTTCTTACTCTTGCCTGCATATTCTCTGTTTGATGCACTTTTGAAAGTGTTACTCTGTATGCAAACAACATTGTTGTTGTTAGGTACCATCCAGTCATGTCTGACTCATAGTGACCCATATAGGGTTTTCAATGGCTGAGTGTTTCAGGATTGCCTCAGGAGTGGATTGCCACATCCTTCTCCCATTTTTGCAGTGCTGGGAATCAAACCTAGGACCTCAGAGACTGCAGAGCAGTGCTCTACCAACTGAGCTAAATCCCAGCCTGTGAACAACATTAGAACTTTTTTTTTTTACTTCAATACTCTTTATTTCCAAATTTATCCACATTGACATGAATAGTTGCAGTTCTTCATTATTACTGTTCATCCCTGCTTGGTACTTTCTGAGAAATAAAAGAAAGTCCATTTGAAGAGGACACAGTCCTTACCACAGAGATGTGGTAAGGAAGGGTAGAACCCAAGTAGCACCAAAGCTGACTATTGTATTTCAGTTTAAAAGTGCAGGGAACAATACAGTCAATAAGAAGGAGAAAGGAGGCAGGAGATTTTGTTAATGAACACCACAGTGCTGGAAAGAAAGGTCAGAACAAATCCTCCCCGTGGCCCTGATTTCTGTGTTATGACCTTATTCCATCTGGTAGTAAACCAGAAGGAAAGAAGATGAGTGTGAGTAATAGAGCCTGTTCCTCAGAATTCTATCTGACACTGAGTTTTTTCTAACTAAATGCCCAGTTTAGAGGGAAAAAAATATATGATGTCCCTCAGCTTTTCATCATGAGCTACTCTTTGGGGACATACTAGACACAACCACATTGCATGCAAGTTAATTCAGAAAGCATATTGTTGTTGTTATTATTTACTGTTTCATTAATAAGACCAGAAAAAATACCTTGTAGATTAGTGTGCCTGTATTCTTTAAAGATGTCAAAGATAATTTGTTGGGAACTTTCTTCATAAATAAAAATTATAATAATAAGATAGGTGGTAGCATATGTATGCCAGACTGAATTTTGTTGTTCTTTCTGCTTTATGTTTGAGCTCCTTATGAAATCTATGAAACATTCAAACAAAATATATATGTCATACATGTATGATTTAAAGGAAGGTAACAAACCTGCCAGACATCCAAACACTACTTTATAAAGACATCCCCTTTCCTTCCTCGCATTCCCTTCTCATCACCCCTACCTTGAGGTTTTAGTAAAATTTTCCTTGGTTTTCATTTTAGCTTTATTGTATATGTATGGAGAAGAAACAATTAATTGTATAGTTTGCCTTGTTTTAACTCATATAAATGGAACTGTAATGTATTCCTTTATGACCTTTTTATTTCAATACTATTTATTTCAAAATTAATTCATATTGACACAAACAGTTGCAGTCCTTCACTATGACTGGCCCATTGTATGGATATACCCCAAAGTGTTAATATATTCTAGTGGATACTTGTGGTCCTTCTAGTGTTATTATTGTTTCTCCTCTGCTATGGCAATTGAAACTGCTACAATATAGTTTCTGGAACATAGGAAATTGTCTACATCATTCTTAGATGATGCCATTTTTTTTTCTGAAGTAGTTGTACAGATTTACACTCTGGTTAAGATCTAAAGACCTATGACTTCCCTTTTGGTAACTTGTGGCAACACATAGAATTGTTAGACTTGCTGATTTCTACCAGTCTGCTGGGGATTTAATGGTGTCTCACTGTGTTTTTATTTTATATTTTCTTGAATATTTTATGATATAAGAATTAAATTTCCAGTTATATCTGGTTTGAAAGGTAAAAGCAAACAATCCAGTTGAACAAAAAAAAAACCATGTGCAATAATTACATGCAACCACACATACTCAAATGACATCATGCAATATCTTATAAATAACCATGCTGAATCAGTGAGCAACTGTTTTTATTTTAGTAGGCCTTCTTATTCCTGTGAGATTTATTCTAAGATATCCTACAGATATCTGAAATTTTATAATATCAATCTCAGTATATAGTATGTTTTTCCTGTACATACAAAATACCTATGATAAAATTGAATTTATAAATTAGTCACAGCAGGAGATTAATAATAACTAGTATACACTAGTATAGTTATGACTCTGTACTATTACTAAAGTTATTTAAAGCTTATGAATAGTTTCTGAGTTTTTCCATTTAAAATGTTTAGATCAAGTTTGATTATAGCTAACTGACACCCTGAATCAAGGACGGTTGCTTTATGCTCTGTCATCATGTATAAGGAGATTACCACAGGGTAAGGACAGACTCCTTATAAATATGAGCCTAATGGTTGAAAAGGGGCTGGGATTTAGCTCAGTTGGTAGAGTGCTGCACTGCAGTCTCTGAGGTCCCGAGTTAAATTCCCAGCACCACAAAAATGGGAGAAGGACCTGGCAATCCACTCCTAAGACAATCCCGAAACAGTCAGCCATTGAAAACCCTATGAGTTTCGCTATAGTCGGATACCAACTCGATGGCACCTAACAACAACAACAACAATGGTTGAAATATATGCTTTTGAAGGAGTACAGTGAAGAGTAGAACTGCTGTGAATAATGATTCACTCTCCTGTTCCATCAGTGTTTGCCTTTAGTTACTGTACATATCAGAGAGAAGATTAGAATTAGGGAAATTTTCCAAGTATAAACAGTTTCCAGATCTGCTTATATCCCTCATTGGGTACACAATGACATCTTAAGCCTCTGTTTTGAATTGATCACAACAGCATTAAAGAGAAAAACATTAAACAGTACTTAAACTGAACTAGGAACCACCACTTCCAGTTCACATGGAAAGTAGATCCATGCAGGTCTTTTTCCTTGTGTAGATTAATAGCCTTCTCACTCAGGGCTATAGCCTGCAGCCTTAACACTGTGGCATCTGATCTCCTCAGATCTCCAAAGCTTAGCAGGGTCAGGCCTGGTTAGCACTTGGATGGGAGACTGCCTGAGAATACCAGATGCTGTAAGCTTGGGAGACAGACCCAGCAACCCACTCCCAGAAAGCAATCAGCCATTGAAAACGCTATGAATTGCAGAGAAGCACCAACAACAGTATTTTGTCTGTTGCGCATAGGGTTGCCATGACTCGGCAACCCATTGGAAGGCACCCAGCAACACCACCAAGAACACTTTGAGGGCTAAAGTGGGCCTCTTCTCCAGAATGAGAATGGGTTTCCCCATTCAGATGTAAAATTTCTTAACTTTTCTTACCCTGGAGGTTTGGGCCCTGAAAACTCAAGTGTTTAGGCTGACAGTGTACACTGCATCAGGTCACTCTACTCCTAGTTGCTGAAATACTGAAGTGCTCCCATGTGGATTGGTTGATACCACTTGCCTGAGAACCCATGTGGCTAATTATAATAGGAGGTCTCCAAGACTCTTGTGGCACCGTGGACTGGTGTCCATTTTGAATGGTTGGTGCCATTTGTTAAATGTTTTGAATATTGTGTGGGTTTGGGCGGGGATGAAGGTGTGGATGTGGATACACTAACATGAATATGTGGACACAGGATAAAGATAAGAAGCAGGGTGAGATAGGAAACAAAGAATTTTGTCCATGATGTTCTTACTTCTTTTTCTCCAGAGCAGAACACCCTTACCTTTCTTATACCTTAGCATCCACTGGGGCTTACCATGGTTGACTTAGGTCAGGATGGGCAGATCTCTGGATTTCCCATCCTTACTTCCTTGCAATGTCAGCCTCATGACCAAACTTTAAGGACTGGTGGAGTAAATGGGTGTGGGGATGAGGAGGGGAAGAACCCAACCTCCCAGTGAGACATTTTAAAAATATATCTAGTATCTGTCCATACATAGAATGCACGATGAGCTTACTAGTAGACTCAAAAGAATGAAAATTTAATGCCACAATATAAACCAACCAAATTTAATTTTGCACCAAGATGATTCTGTATATTTTTAGCCCAGAAATGACAAAGCTCTTTCCAAGTTTCATTTTCTCTTTTTAGGATCTTTCAAGTCATCAATGAGTAGAAGTTATTTTCAGATGCTTTTGCAAAGGTGACCATGAGGCCAATGTTATCTTAAAGAAAACATATCTGAGAAACACAATCCACTTAATGTTAGGAATCAGATCTCCATTACTAAAACCCAGTTTTACTGGCAGATAGAAATATAATTGAGAATTCAAAATTTCGATGAAGCAATACTCTTTCCTAGTCCTTTCATATTTTTGTGAACTTCTAAATTCTTGGAAAATCTTATACACAATGCTCCCTATGCAAAAAAATTTCATACTCATTAATTTGGGTGAAAAGCCTCTGGATGCATCCCAGAATCATCACATTCTTTCTTGTGACAGATTCTTCTAGCAAGAGATTAGAGTGATTCTTGTCCAGTTATTCTTCTTAGGACTCCATAGAAATTTCTTCTGTTTACAGATGCCGTCTTGCCTAATGAGATCTTAACAACTTCTGCACCACTCTGACTTTCTGTGCATTTGAATATTTCTGTTAGAGTCATTGTTGCAAGTGAAATGTAAAATAAGAAAGAAAATGTGTTCGTGTTAAATAAGCTTAGCAGTTTTCTCTGTCATTTAAAAAAGTAATTATGATTATTCATTTGATTTACTGAATGTAAGTGTTCAGCTTGAACACTATCCATGGTATGTTGCCTTACTTAAAAACCCAGCGATCCAAACCTAAAATTGCTGTGGTAGTTAATGCTGGATATAGCCTAGGAATATATAATCTTTTGGTAGCACAAGTGTATCTCTATAATGTTGGAAAGTCTTAAGCAGGATATGTGTTGAATATGTGTTCTCAAACATCCCTAGTCATTATTCTTTATCAGTGTGTGTGTGTGTGTGTGTGTGTGTGTGTGTGTGTGTGTGTGGATGAAGGTTTGGAAAGAATAAATACAGATCTTCCTTGACTTACAGTTGGGCCACATCCTGATAAATCCATCATAAATTGAAAACATCATAAATTGAATATACATTTAATACACCTAACCTACTGAACATCATAGCTTGGCAACACAGCACATTGTACTGCATTATCGTTTGCCCTCAAAATTGTGTGGCAGACTGGGAGCTGTGTTTTCCTACCTCTTCCCAGCAAAGAGAGGGAGCATCACTAGCTGAGGGAAATATCATGATTCAAAATTTGAACCATGATTTCTATTGATTGCATATTGCTTTTGTACTATCACAAAGCTGAAAAATAATCAGACAAATAGACCATTGCAAGTCAGGGACCATCTATACAGTCCTAAACTGATGTATAATATATAAAGAATTTGAGGGCATCATTCTGTAACTCACATAGGTAGCTCTCTCAATTTACCCGATACAACTTAAGCTGGTAATCAATAATCTCTTTCTATATAACTTCATGTAAGCATAATACTTGACAATGAAAATTTAAAAAATAACAATAGAGACTTAGGTCTTGACAACATTTGTCTCATGCCCCAGGGACCCTCTATGTGGGAAGGATTTTCACATATATGGAGACACTGGACAGTGGTTAAAAGTGTGGCTCTGAAATAAGACTCACATAGATTCACATTCTAATTCTTCAGGTTACTTGTGACTCAGAATATTTCTTAAATCCCATCCATGAGCCTATGAAATGAGTGCAGTAGGCAAAATAAGATAATGTACCTAGCACATAGGAAATAATAAATATTAGTTAATATATTTTTAAAAGTATCTTTTTAGTATATGGTCATGTTATTTTAAGACTAAATTGTTCATGTGGAAGAAAGGAAATGACTAACAGAGTATGATCAATAATAAAATCCATTGGTAAATTGGCCATTTGCCAAACAATTGTCCCCCAGAATTCAGGGGCAGGTGCTGGGGCTAAGTCAGTGACCAGACCACACAAAATCTGTGCCATCATGGCACTTTCAATCTAGTTATTAATTATAAGCAAACCACCAACTGGCAAAATAATATTTTCATTACAAAGAAAGTGTTTCTCCCAAATATGTTATTCATTTATGAGTGTTTAAAATGATAAATATTAAAATTTACCTTTTTGTCCTAATTTTTGTTTTTTAGTCAATTTTTCCTGATTAGGCTTCTATTTTTATTATGATATATGTGGAAGTTTCTCCAGCTGAAATTAACACTGATGGAGGGTTTGTCTTGATGGGCAGCTAGTGACAGGGCCATTAGAGGAAAAAGGAAGGTTAGTCTGAATGGGCAATTTCCCATTTGCTGGATTGATCCATGATTTTATCAGCAAGCTCACGTTCAAAAAATCCCATTGTGAGGTATTACAGATGACACCTGATACTAAAAATCCACATACTAGCCTGAACAGTTCAGAAATTAATGCCTCCCACAACACCAAGAGATTTGATAATGAAACCAGCTCAATAGAGGTCAAGGAGAAATGATATTATTCATGCTCCCCCATGAATCAATGTAATCCTATTGCTTTTCCCAAGATGTTCGCTCCTGGCATATGAAGCTGCAGTGTGATCTCAATGACTTTCATAGGAATCTTATGAAGCAATTCTGTACTAACTTGAGGTACTGAAAAAACTGCTTATGGGTATAATGGGTGTGGTTCACACCTCAGGTTCCTCTGCTCCATGAGAGCTGATTAGTCTCATACTCCTCATCCCATGCTCCTTGGTTGCCCAATGTACCCTTGAGTGCCCTGAGAGTTCTTGGGGGGATTTATAGTTTCATGGTCACTTCTGGTTCCAGGCTTTCACTTCTTCTAAATCGGTATTGCATTGCAAGCCAGTGAGTGCTTCCTCTGTTCTTCATTGCTTTGGTCCAGAGGTGAAACTTTGCCACCTCCTCAATTTCCACATCCTCTATCTCTTCTTCAAAGCCATTTGAATGCTATAGGACATGCTCAGGGTTTAGCAATGTGGAGATTGCAGAGGGGAAGTGCAAGCAGGGACTCAACATGGTGACATGTAAATACTACCACATTTATTTAAAGCATCCCTGCTCTGTAATTTTCCTTGAATGTTCCATGGACAGCTTCTTCAGGAGATGTCCTCAGTACTCAGTCTTGTGCCTTCTCTTCTGGGCCCTCCTTTATATATTCCAACCCATCAGCGTGCTCCAAACCAACAGAATGTTGCTTAACAAAATCCCTTTTCTCAGAAGGAATATGTGGTTTTAAATAATCTTATTATTGTTTGCACATGGTAGAAACCTTTGTGTATGCTGGAGCCTAAGGTTCATGATGGGAAAAAGCCAAGAGTTGAGGCTGGAGAGGCTGATTATAGCCAAGTTGGGGAAGAATTAGCAGCTAGGATGAAGTAATTGAACTTTATGAAATTGACAACGTGCAGTCAGGGAAGAATTTTAGAGGAAATGAAGGCACAACTGAAACTGTATTTATGAAAGGTGACAATTAGTGAGACTTGTAGGAAGGCAATAAAAATTTTGGAAGGAAAGCAATTAGCACCTAAACTAAAGTAGCAGTAGTTTAAAAATATAGGATGCACTATGTGCTATGTTAGATTATTTGTATTATGCTATGAGATTATTTATTAGGTTCTATTTCCTGAACTAGTCTGTACAATCCTTGAGAAGATGAATTGTCTAATTTACTTACAAATCTCCCAAGGCCTGTCCTGGAACTTGCATCTAGTAGCAGCTCTGTAAATGTTATCTGAGTTCATGGAATCAGATGATTTTCTGCCCACATGCATTATGAGAAGCTTTGGTCAAAGTTAACCCATGAAATCATTATTAAAAAGCCTTTTCAATGTTGTAATCCAAATGGATCCAAAGTCTTTAGCATTATTGCTTCTTTTTGTGCCCAGTAAGATGAGAAAAGTTACTAGGCAGGAAATAAAACCTTCTAGCCCTCTAACCTCTGTCTTCCAAAAAAAGCCCCTTGGCATTATTTTTACTTAGCGGTTCTTCTGGGAGGGTAAAAGGATGAGTTGTTTTAAAGGTCTTTTGTTTCCTCTCAGCCAGCTTTTCATATATAACTCACCTTGTCTCTCTATATAATTTGCTTCTGAATTGTGGTTATGAGCTCGACTTCACACCTATTGAATTGTCTGTTCTCTAAAATCAGATTCAGCAATGCTATGCCTTTCAATCTTCCAGAAGCCACAGTGTAAGGCAGCTGTGTATTGCATATTGTCACCAAATGTTCATGGGTACAAGAAGGTGGTTACAATACATATAGAAAACAACTGGATATCACACTTTACTAGTCTCAAAATGTAACTGTCTTTCCCAGGCTTGTAGAAAATTTAATAGTATTTTGAACTAGCTTGAAATAACAGCATCCTGTTCTTTTCCTAGCCAATCCCTCCCACTTCTTTTTCTGATTCTGATCTTCTATTGTATCAACATATAAACTCCAAAATTCTTTGACACACTCACAAGGGTTTTCAAATTTTCTCTACCTAAACCAGTCTTGGGGGCTGGGATTTAGCTCAGTTGGTAGAGCGCTGCTCTGCAGTCTCTGAGGTCCCAAGTTCAATTCCCAGAACCATAAAAATGGAAGAAGGTAGCAGTCTGCTCCCGAGGCAATCCCGAAACAATCAGCCATTGAAAACCCTATGAGTCTTACTATGAGTTGGACATAACAAGACGGCACCTAACAACAATACAAACCCATCCTATTCATTCTCTATAGAGTTGCCAGTTAAAATAAAGACTCCTTCCTAAATTTGAATTTCACATAGAAAAACAATTTTTAATATAAGACTACAGCATGGAATACACTTTTAACTAAGTGTACACAAAATGATTGCTTACCTGAAAATCAAATTAACAGAGTGCCTCAGTTTTGTTGGTTTTGTTTTGGTGTTTTGTTCTTTTGTTTGTTGTTATTATTTGGTTTCATTTTGGGGTTTTTTGTATGTATTTGTGTTAGTGTGTGTTTTTCTTTTCTTTTTTGTTTTTATATTCTTCTTTGTTTTTGTTTTTTTTTTAAGACAGGGTTTTATTATATAGCCCAGACTGGCCTCAAACTCAGGATCCTTCTGCCTCAGACTCCTGAGTGCTGGGATTAAAGGCATGTGCCACCACACCCAGCAATGTACCTTATGTCTTTAATAGTCTTATTGATGGAATTTACATAAAATCCAGATCTCCTATTTAAAATGTACCATATAATACTTTTAGTACATTCAAGAGTTGTACACCCATCATCTCAATAAATTTTAGAATATTTTTATTACTTCAAAAAGAAATGTTGTACCCTTTAGCCATTACCCTCCAATTGCTACCACCTCCAAATTTAGGAAAACATTACTTTCTTTCTCTATAGATTTGCCTATTTTATACAACTCATAAATGGAATCATAAAAACTCTTAACATAAGTTTTGCAAGGTTTGGTTATGTTTTAGCATGTATCAGTATTTTATTATAGAATGATGTTGTGTTGTATGAGTATGCTACATTCCATTTATCAATTCATCATTTGATAGATATTTGAGCTATTTTTATATTTTGACTAGCATGAATAGTGCCACTGTGGACATTCTTCTGCAATTTTTTGTGTGAATAAATGCTTTAATTTTTCTTGAGTATATACCTACAAATGGAAATGTTGGATTATATGTTGTTGTTGTTGTTGTTGTTGTTGTTGTTGTTGTTAGGGGCCATGTAGTTGGGTCCAACTCATAGTGACCCTATGTACAACATACGAAATACTACCTAACACATAGTGCCACACCCAGCACTATGTCAGTGCTTCTTGGCTGCTCGTGGGGTTTTTGATGGCTGATTGTTTTGGGGAGTGGGATGCCAGGTCCTTTTTCTATATTTGTCATTCTGGGGATCAACTCCAGGGCCTCAGGGTGTACAGAGCAAGCACTCTACCAACTGAGGTAAAGCCCAGTCTTCTGGATTATATAACAATGTTATATCTAATAGTTAAAGGAACTCCCAACATGTATTTCAAATAGTTGTACCATTTACATTCCTGCCAGAAATATATGAGGGTTCTAATTTTCCTCACATTTTCCAATAGTTGTTATTGTTTTCTTTTTGGTGAGTATTTGATTTGTATTTCTCTGACAACTACTGATGGTAAGCACCTTTTCCTGTGTTCATTAGTCATTTGTATATCTTTTTTTAGAAATATCTATTCAGATTCTTTCCCATCTTTAATTGGATTGTCTATTTTTTATTAGTGAGCTTACATAGTTATTTACATATATTAAAATTAGTCTCTAATTTACAAAAATTTTCTGCCTTTGTGGGTAGTATTCTGTATCTTTATTTGTAAATTGTATTTACTTAATTCCATACCAAAGGGGACCAACATTGTATAATCCCAAACCCTATAAGGTATTTTCAAAACAAAGAAGCAGTTTCCTCCATAGGAGAATATTGCCTTCCTCTCACACTTATTGGCTTCAATTATAACCAATTTTTAAAGTAAGTTTACTATTATGATTAGAAATCTATGTCTCCTCATTCATCATGCAATTTTCAGTCCTTTTCTATTTAATGCTCTTCATCAAAAAGGTGTGCTGAGAATGATGATCTGATTTCCCTCAAAGTTTTGCTGAATTACAATGTAGAGCACACATAGTGAAGTGTATTATAAGTGGTCTTCACAATTGCCCTTGGACATGTCCCCTGCACATGTTTAACAAATAAGCTCTTATACCTAAAAAACTAAAATAAGGGGGACATTTGTAATTATCAGTTCAAGACACTTTATAAAATATATCTCATCTCTTTTCCCTCCAGTAGCAAACAACCAGCCACATATAGCAATATCATAATGATTAAAATGAAAAATATCAATATGGATTTTAAAGGCAGTATATGCACTTAAATGACAAATACATTTACATACATAGGTTACATTCACAGGTTAATTTGTGTGAAGATATCTTCCATTATGAAACATTTATTAGATGCTGAATAATGTTAGTTTCTTAATTATTTCTTCTTGCTCAAAATTTAATTTTAAACTACTCATCCAAAAATAATTAACTATGCTACAGAATAATCCTCATAAATATGCACACTGAAACAATCCAATAACTGCAAAAATTAAATATCTAATAAGAATCTTGAATTGCTTTATAAACTTAACTATAATATTTTATTTTTTGTCTTAGCTTCTAGTCTCTATATATGTTATCAATCATAGGTTACATATTCGTAGAGTTCCAGTCATATATTTATATTCAGTAATATAACAGCAGGTCTTAAAATGTATAAAAGTTTATCTTCAGAACTCATGCTCTAGCCAGGTGCAGTAGTACACACTTGTAATCCTAGTGATTCAGGAAGATAAGACAAGAAGATTGTGAGTTCAAGACCAGAGGTAGCCTGTGCAACTTAATGAGACTCTGGCTCAAATATAAAACATCAAAAAGGGGCAAGGGGTGTGGTTCAATGGTAGAGTACCATGGGTTGAATTCTGCAGTACCACAAAAAAAAAAAAAAAAAAATTGGGAAAGAAAAAAAATTTTTGTTCAAATCCTATGTCTTAGAAATGTTCCTCTTTTCAGAAGTCCTATGTTGACTATAATTAATTTATTCCTTAAAAATCCTAAAGAATAATTTATTCAGGCCCTGCCCATGGGTTTTGAGAATTTTTACAATTTCTATAGTTATTGTTTTCTTTGTATTTTTCACTTGGACTTGTATTTTTCCTCCTGTCTCCTCTCTCCTATATTTACACCTATAGGTCTTTCACACAGAAAAGGCTTGCTAATCATTTGATTTAGCTCAGTGGGTAGAGCGCTGCACTGCAGTCTCTGAGGCCCTGAGTTCAATTCCCAGCACCGCAAAAATGGGAGAAGGACCTGGCAATCCACTCCCAAGGCAATCCCGAAGCACTCAGCCATTGAAAACCCTATGAGGGTCGCTATGAGTTGGATACTGACTCGATGGCACCTAACAACAACAACAATCATTTTAGACTGAATTAATGAACAATATATATCGATATCTCCCAACCTATTTTTATCATGACAAACAGAAGATTTTAGTATTTACATTTTACCTAGATTGAATGTAGACTATCAGGTATTCATATCGACAACAACAACAACAACAACAAAAAACTAGCTTGAAAATTTAAAAAGGCTAAGAAACCTAAAAAGCTAGTAAAGAATGATTATTCCAAAAGTGATGAGAGAGAGACCTCAAAAATGTGAGAAGTCCAACTCTAAGACATGTTCAAAACTGTCAGGAAATGCTACTAAACATTAAGATGGCTTCTCGTGTGGTAATCCTTGAGAATAAATTAAAAGAAATTGGCTTTCGCACTGATTTTAAACTTAAATTGATACCAGTTAGAAGTGTAAAAGGCATACATTTATTTTAAAGTTTTAGCAGACTGGTAGGATTCCTGGGGGCATCAAAATAAATAGAAATACTTTGTAAAGTTCTGTCCTTATCTTAAGCCCCAGGTTTTTTCTAGGATAAGTAGCATCTTAGAAAGGTAATCAAGTATATCAAATATAATCAAACCACAGAAAATGAGGTACCATGAGGGAGAAAAAAGAGAAAAGAAAAAAAAAAAGAAGAACAGCAGCAAGAAATAGAACTCTGCGGGACTTCATACATGCAGTTTACTATCAATTAGCTGTCACTTTTTAAAAATTTCTTAAAGAAATGAAAGGTAAGTTGAAAATAGATTCCAGAAACAGAATACCATGTAAAGGGGTAACATGCATTTTAAAACTTACAGAATAATCCTTGCAGAAATGAAGGATGCATTAACAAATGAGGAACTAAATGAATGAGTTAAGCAGCAAGTTAGATATAGCTAAAGAGAAGGTCAAGAGGATTGGTCAGTAAAATTATCTAAGAGTAAAATTCCAGGAGAAAAATATAAAGTAGATTTAGCTGATTAGGAGAATACGCTAACTTGCAACTCAGAGGCATAAACAGAATCCAAGTGTTCTAATTTCCTTGTATTGTCTGGAAAATAGTAAAAGTATTGGCTTATTTTATACTTTGATATAATTTGTGATAATCCCTAAAGGAATACAAATAGGGAAATTAACTTGCAAATTCATAGGTCACATAAATCAAATAATAATATGTTGTATATCTTGAATAGAGCCAACACAATTTATTTTAGTAATTAAATGATAAAATATCATTTAATTAAATACATAGAAAAGTAGATTAAAGACAGAAGAGTGGGAAAAATTAAAAATCAAAGTACAGACTTGAAGATACCAGGTGATAGAAAAAATTAAATATATTTGTATTTAAATTAAATATAAATTGATTAAGTGCTCTACTAAAAGACAAGTTTTTCCAGATGGGAGATATATATCCTGTTTATGCTAAATATGTTGTTTTCAGATGACTCACCTGAAGTGTAAAATAGAAAATAAAGAAATATCCTATAATAATGGCAAGCAGAAGAAAGTTGTGTAGCTATAAATATCATGAAGAAATCAAACATCATTACTAGTAATAGTCACATCATAATAATAAAAGTTTATGTCTACCAATTTTAGGGCCGGAATTTAGCTCAGTGGGTAGAGCACTGCGCTGCAGTCTCTGAGGTCCCGAGTTCAATTCCCAGCACCGCAAAAATGGGAGAAGGGCCTGGCAATCCACTCCCAAGGCAATCCCGAAACAGTCAGCCATTGAAAACCCTATGAGGGTCGCTATGAGTCGGATACTGACTCGATGGCACCTAACAACAACAACCAATTTTAAGTTTATATGTTCCTGGAAATATTCTTAAATATATAAAGTAAAATTTGGTAAGAAATAAATGAATTTATAGCAAGAGATTTTAACACAAGTTCCTTCAAAAATTTAATAGAGCAGTCAACAAAATATCACTAAATATGTGGAAGAATTGAGCAATAAAAAACCACTAGTAACAACTGAAAAGTACAAATTAATTTTATGCATTCATGGAACATTTACAACAATTGATCATGTACAAGGCGTGGTAATGATATGGATAGTTTGGGAATATTTGATAACTTCTACTATGTTAGAAGTTATGCACATTTTGAAGCAGCAATCTGATATATAGATAAATATTCTAGAAAAAAAGTCATAAAATTTTTGCCAGATCACATATTTAGGAATATTTAGCAGCAAAATTAACAATAGGTTCAAACTGGAAACATCCAAAATGGGCATGAAAACTAGCATGGGTAAATAAATTTCAGTGTATTCCTACAAAGTAATTCTATATAACAAAGAAAATGATGGAATAACGCCTGGAGATGCCAACATGGACACATCATACCACTAAACTTGAGTGAATGAAGAAACAGATGAAATAAAACTTACAGTATAATTTCCATTTATATAAAGCCAAGAACAGGCATTAGTAAGCTTAGTTGTTTAGAAATTCATGCATCAATGGTAAACTATAATGAAAGGAAAGAATCACAAGAGTTGGCTATGTCTGGGAAGTTAGTGGATTCTGAGAATGGAAGGGCAAAAATGAAGGGCTTCTGAATGGTTGATCATGTTCTGTTTCATAACCTGGATGATTGCTTATTCTAGGCTCACATTAAAAATTTTCTGATCATTTTTATTTTATAACTTACTATGGAAGTTTAGACGGCAGCCCTGCCACTGTGGCATCTGATCCTGTCAGATCTCAGAAGCTAAGGGGGTCAGGCCTGTTTAGTACTTGGATGGGAGACCACCTGGGAATACCAGGTGCTGCAGGCTTGGGAGAAACACCCAGCAATCCACTCCCAAGGGGCAATCAGCCATCAAAAACTGTATGAATAGCAGAGAAGCACTGACAATAGTGTTTCACCTATTGTATCTAGGGTTACTGTGAGTTGGACACTGACTTGAGGGCACCTAACAACAATATGGCAGTTTTATTTGACAAATAAAAAGGTTTTAAAAAGTCAAATTTAAAAGTATTTTAGAGCCTGTAGGTATAAAAGGGAAAAGTTATTTTCAGCTGAAAGAGAGTCCCAAGTTTTGTCTGAAAGCCTTGGGGGCTGAGGAGGGGGTCAATATTCCTCTTCTATAACCCCCCTTGGCATAGCCATTGCTCTGTCCCTTACTTTGTAGTATCTAGATCAAGAAAACATGAAATCTCACTTGAGTTGACCTTGATGGCCCATATTTGCTGCTGCTTTTCCTCCTCCATCCTCCCTGTCTCCCTTTTGTTTACATAAATGACAGGTTTTATGATCCCTTTGAAAGCAATGTCATGCATGCTTATAACAGGGCTTCTTAACCTAGGGGCTATTGATATTTTGGACTGGATCATATTTGGCTGGGTCTGTGGCAGGGGGAAACTATCTTATGTGTTGTAGGATGCCTTACAGAATCTTTGGTCTCTCTGTAGCACATCCTTCCCCATTGAAAGTAACAAGTATGTCCCCAGATATTGCTAAATGTCACATGGGGAGCAAAATAGCTCCAAGATCAGGAACAACTCACCCACAGTGATGGGTAAAATAAGTCCTTAATGACTACTTATGGAAAAAATGTTGATATTTTCAGGCATCCTGTTGTTGTTGTTGTTGTTGTTAGGTGCCGTCAAGTCGTGTCCTACTCATAGCGATCCTCATAGGGTTTTCAATGGCAGATTGTTTTCGGGATTGCCTTGGGAGTGGGTTGCCACATCCTTCTCCCATGTTTGCGGTGCTGGGAATCAAACTTGGGACCTCAGAGACTGCAGAGCGGCGCTCTACCAACTGAGCTAAATCCCAGCTCTCAGGCATCCTATGTGATGAAAATTTAAACTTGAGAAGAAACACTTAAGGAACTGTGACTAAATGCATGAAGATCCACCACTTTGAGAAGAAATACACATATTCTGCTAAGTCTAGGTGGTACACATGGAGTATCCGTTTAGATCAGATAGATTACAACAGGAAAAATTGTAAATCCTAATCCTTAGAAGGGTTTGTAAATAGAATCATGTAGGGATCTCATGTTATGGTTAGAATCCCAGTAGAAACTGCATTAATTCAAGAAAACTGAAGATGTTATTGCTGGTCTGTGAACCATGCTAGGCTCTAGATCCTAAGGTTTTCCTCTACTGCCGGCCAGGAGGATGACCTTCAATAGAGGCCTTATGGACTCATTAGAGACAGTTGCCAGTTAAAAGTCTGTCTTTACTGTCTTAGATCAAGTAAGATATTAAGGATTTTTCGGTGATTTCCTGATAGTTTGTGGCCTTCAAACCTGAGCGCTGCCAAGTAAATGTGCATTTGCCATGCAATTGCTAAAATTGCTTCGACATTATATATCTCGGCTATCATAATTCATTCCATTGCAACATAGCTCACTAGTTCTTTGTAGAGCAGCATGCAGGTGGCTTGTTGACATAAGTCTTCTCAGACACATATGACTAGGAACAGATAATTCTTTGTTTCAGGTATCTACGGAAGAAGCATTGGATGAGGCAGAGCTGCTCCCAGGGGCCACATGGTGAACTCTGCCAAATTGACCAGGTCCAGGAGGGTGCTAGGCTAAAATGAGCAGTGAGGTTGGAGTAAAACCCAGGAAATTATTTGCTAGGAAGTTTTGAAATACGTGAAGATCATAGGAGCTGAGTATTCTAGCTGCAGAGTGCACAGAAAGTAGAATGAATGCTCTGGCTACAGTGGTCACATCATTTATTGTAAGGTGTAAATCCGTATCAGTTTAGTTAGTTTATTGTTTGGGAAAGCTTATTTAAAAAAATAAACCTCTGTAGAAATGACAGTGAAATAAATAAATGCATGCTTAAAACTTTTCCAGTTTCTAAGAAACTTAATGATAAATACATAATTTGCACATAATGTTGGTTTATATTTACCATCCTCTATGAGCACCTCAGTAATATCACTGACCACGCAAGAGCCAGAAGACACAAATCTGCTAAGGAAACAGCATTTACTTCACAAATCGCTGGATTTTTTAAAAGACTGTGCCAGAAGATGACAAATTAACATAGCTATGAAGCATAGCTCATGCCAAATGATTGTTCTCCTAAATTAATTTCATTCATTATCATGGCAAGTTTTGTTATTCATGTACAAAAATGTGAGGCTACAGTAGCTGTAAAGATCTTGGGTCTCTTAACAGAAGAATTTGCAAACAGTGAAATAATGCCAGTTTCATGTCAGTGTTACCATATGCTTTAAAGAGAAAAAGTCAGTTGAGGTCAATGACTGCGTTTTGTCAAATTCATAAAATCAAACTAAAATTTTAGTTCATTCCAATGTAGGTAAAGCATTCTACAGTAATTTTAATGCTATCAAAAATTTAGTTATCAAAGTTCAATGTTTATAATTAAAGAAAAATTACTTCTTTTTTCCTTTTTTTTTTTTTTTTTTTTTTTTTGCGGTATTGGGAGTTGAATCCATGGCCTTGTGCTTGCATGCTTTGCAAGTGCTGTACCACTGAGCTGCACCTCCAGCCCATTTTCTACAAAGTTTTTGAAAGAGGGTTTCACTAAATTAGGCAGACTGCTTCTGGTCTCCAACTTACGATCCTCCTGCCTCTGTCCCCTGAGTTGCTGGAATTATAGGTGTGTGCCACCATGCCCAGCTCATTTGTTTCTTTTCTCCAGTTTAACACATATACAATTTTTGTGGGAGTCTTGTACTATGGAAAAGCAATGTTTTTATTAAATGATGAAAACTATGGAGCAGAAATGTAGTTAAAATAAGCTGATATATATATATATATATATATATATATATATATATATATAATTTTAAAAAGAGTTTAAATAATCTTCAATAATATATCAATACAAAAAAATTATAAACGCCTATTTATTTATTTATTTATTTTTTGTGGTACTGGGGGTTGAACCCAGGGCATCACGCTTGCATGCTTTGCAAGTGCTGTACCACTGAGCTGCACCAGCAGCCCTTTTTTCTTTTTATGTTTTGAGACAGGATCTTGCTAAATTACACATACTGCCTCTGGTCTCAAACTTGGGATCCTCCTGCCTCTGCCTCCCGAGTTGCTGGGATTACAGGGCACCCAGTTAAGCTAATACTTATTATGATATATCATATACATATGACATATATGTCTGGATTTTTCTCTGTGATGCTCAACATTAATCATTGTTTAAAATCCTGAGTTTAATTTAATGATTTGTAAATCAACTTAAGTATTCCTCAGTCACATGGAATGTCTTTGGCCAACTTATTTTTGAGCATTCTCATGCAAATATAAATAGGAAACTTTTAATAAATTTATATATTCCATAAATAGTCATTCTTAAAAGTAGAGTTTACAGAAAAGGATGACATTGAAATGTATCCCAGCTAAAATAAAGAAAAAAAGGAATGAATTAAGCAACTAGAATCAAAATGTTGGATAGGATTGAATTTTAGAGTTCTGTTTTTACATTTTAGAATGCCTTGACTAATGATAAAATAATTTTGATAGAGCTTTGTTTTAAATGGGTGCATTTACTTTGGCATACTCTGGGAGCTTTTGTTTGTTGCTATTATGCTAAAAGCTATGCCTCCCATATTAGATACTAGCAGGGTCAGCCATGGTAAACAGGTTTCTGATGAGCATCCAGACTAAGACAAACAAAGGAGAAGGACACAGCAGCTCACTCTAGGAAAAAATAAGCCATTGTTTCAATTAGCCAGTGAAAATCCATAAGTAGCAGAGAAACACTGTCAGATATAGTTGCTGGAAAATGAGCTACACATGCTAGTTTAGATGACAATCCAAAGATAACTGGGGAAGAGATGCTGCCTTAAAGTAGAATTGACCTTAATGACTGAAATAAAGGAAAGTCCCAGGGACCTCCATTGGCTGTTGTGACATGAATCAAAATAATAAGAAACCAGGAACAACTGTAAACATCTATTAACAATCGTTACATGGAATGTATCTAATATGAATTTAGGAAAATTGGGAATCATCAAAAGGAAAATGGAGCACATAAAAATCTACATTCTATGTATCAGTGAGCTAAAATGGACTGGCATGGGCCATTTTGAATTAGATAATCATATAGTCTACTATTTCTGGAATAACAAAGAGAAGTGGGGTCACATTCATAATCAAAAAAGACATCTTAAGATCTGTCATAAAGCACAATGCTGTCAGTCATAGAATAATATCCATGTGCCTACAAGGTAGTTCAATTAATATGACTGTTATTCAAATTTACACAGCCACTACTATGGCCACAAATGTAGAAAGGGAAAATTTTTACCAGCTTCTGCAGTCTGAAATTGATCAAACATGCCATCAGGATATACTGATAATTACTAGTGACTGGAATACTAAAGTTGAAACCAAAGAGGAAGGCTCAGTAGTTGGAAAATATGGCCTTGGTGACAGAAGTGATGCTGTAGATCACATGATAGAATTTTATGAAACAAACAGTCTTTTCATTGCAAATACATTTTTCACCACAATAAAGTGATTGTAAACATGGAATTCACCTGATTGAACTTACAGGAAGCAAATTGACCACATATGTGGAAAGAGACAATGTAAAACCTCAATATCAAATGTCAGAACAAGACCAGGTGGTGATTGTGGATCAGAACATCAATTATTCATATGCAGGTTCAAACTGAAACTGAATAAAATTAGACCAAGGGTACCAGACCCAAAGTATGACCTTGAGGATATCCCACCTGAGTTCAGAGACAATCTCAAGGACATATTTGATGCATTAGACAATAATTTTTGAAACCAAATGAGTAATGGCATGACATCAAAGACATCATTCATAGGGAAAACAAAAGGTTATTAAAAAGACAGGAAAAAAGAAAAGACAAAATTACATGTTAAAAGAGACTCCTCCGAAACTTGCCATTGAATGTCTAGCAGATAAAATAAAAAGAAGACATGAAGAAGTTAAAGAACTAAACAGATTTCAAAGAGCATCTCAAGAACACAAAATCAAATATTATAATGATATGCAAAGAGCTGGAGAAAGAAAACCAAATGGGAAGAGCACTCTGTTTTTCTCAAGCTTAAAGAATTGGAAAAATAATTGAAGGCTCCTGTGGCAATAGTGCATAATTCCACAGGGAAAATATTAAGCAACGCAGGAAACATCTACCAAAGATGGAAAGAATACACATAGCCATTATATAAAAAGGAATTGGTGGATGATCAACCCTTTCTGGAGGTTGTAAATGATCAGGAACCAATGGTATTGAAGGAAGAAGTGGAAACTGCCCTGAAGGAACTGGCAAAACACAAAGCTCCAGGAATTGATGAAATACCAATTGTGATGTTTCAGCAAACAGATGAAGCACTGGAGGTGCTCACTTATTTAAGCCAAGAGATTTGGAAAACAGCTACCTGACCAACTGACTGGAAGACATCCATATTTGTGCCTATTCCCAAGAAAGGGGATCCAATTGAATGTGAAGCTATTGAAGGATATCATGTATATTTCATAAAAGTAAAATTTTTTCTAAAGTTCATTCAAAAGCAACTGCAGCAGTATATTAACATGGACTTGTTGGAAAATCAAGCCAGATTCAGAAGAGGGTGAGAGTGTGTGGGATCACGGACATCATTGCTGATATCAGATGGATATTAGCTGAAAGCAAAGAATACCAGGGAGATGTCTAAATACATTTTCTGTTGTTGTTTGTTTGTTTGTTTGTTTGTTTTTGACTATGCAAAGGCATTAGACTTTGTGGATCACAAAAAGTTTTACATAACACTGTGTGAAGAATGGAAATACCAGAGCACTTAATTGTACTCATGAGGAATCTGTACATGGACCAGGAGGCAGTCTTTCAAACAGAGCAAGGAAACACTGTCTGGTTTAAAGTCAGGAAACATATGTGTTAGGACTGTATCCTTTCACCATTCCTCTTTAATTTCTATGCTGAGAAAATAATCTGAGAAGCTGGACTTTATAGAGAAGTGCATGGCATCAGGATTAGAGGAAGACTCTTCAACAACCTGCCTTATGAAGATGACACAAATTGTTTGCTGAAACTGAAGAGGTTTTGAAATATTTACTGATGAAGATCAAGAACATAGCCCTCAGTATGCCTTGTGCCTCAACATCAACAAAACAAAAATCCTTACAACTGAGTCAGTTTGCAACTTCATGATAAATGGAGAAAAGATTAAGATTGTCCAAGATTTTGCTTTACTTGATTCAACAATCAACACCCATGGAAGCATCAGTTATGAAATCAAAAGACACATTTCATTGGGAAAAGTTGTTGCAAAAGGCCTCTTTAAGGTCCTGAAAACTAAAGATGTCACATTGAAGTTGAAAGTGTGCCTGACTCAGGCCATGGTATTTTCAGTCACATTATATGCTTGTGAAAGCTGGACCTTGAATAAGGGAGACAGAAGAATTGATGCTTTGCGTTATGGTGCTGGAGATGAATATTGAATATACCTTGGACTGCTGAAAGAAACAACAGATCTTTCCTAGAAGAAGTGCAACAAGAGTGCTCCATGGAAGCAAAGATGGCTAGACTGCATTTTATGTATTTTGGACATGTCAAGAGGGACCAAATTCTTTGGATAAGGACATTATGTTTTGGAGAGTAGCAGTTCAATGGAAAAAAGGAAAATTCTAAACTAGATGGATTAACACAGTGGCTGTAACAGTGGGCCTAAACATATAAAAGATCATGTGCATGGTACTGATTTGGGGAATGTTTCATTCTCTTATACCTAGGGTTGCTATGAGTTGGACCCAACTCAACAGCACCTAACAACAACATGTCAGTGGAATCATGGAGTATCTGTCTTTCTGTGCCTGGTTCATATCATTTAGCATAATGTTCTCAAGGTTCATCCTTTTATGGCATATTCATAATTATTATTTTCTTAAGGCTGAATTGTATTCTATTGTATGTATATAACACAATTTCTTTATTCATGGATATTTAGGTTGTATCCACCTCTTGACTATTGTGAATAGTGCTGCAGTGAACAAGGGAATGCTTATATCTCTTTAAGATCATAATAGTTCTGTTTTGAACCTCCATAATGTTTTTCATAGAGATTGTACCATTTTGCTTTCTCCAAAATAATGCACAAATATTCCATAAAATTTCCAACACTAGTTATTTTTCTTTTTCAATAATGATCATCCTATAAGGTGTGAGGTGACATCTTTATTGTAGTTTTGAGTTGCATTTTCCTGATTATTAGTGATAGAAAGGATGTTTTTCATATGCATGCTGGACATTTGTACATGTTCTTTGGAGAAATGTGTATATTCAAGTTCTTAGCCCATTTTTAAACTGGGTTATTAGTTTTAAAAAAACAATGAGTTGTAAGAGTTTCTCATTTATTTAGGAAATAATCCTTTTTAAGATATGTGATTTGCAAATTTTTTCTATTCTGTCAGTTGCCTTTTTAATCTGTTGATTGCTTCTTTTGTTTTAAAGAAGCTTTGTAATTCAATGTAAACCCACTTGTTTATATCTGTTTTATTGCCTATGGGCTTTTGGCATCATATATGAAATCATTGCCAACACTAATATCATGAAGCTTTTCTCCTACACTCCTATGTTTTCTTCTAGTAGTTTCATAGTTTTAGGTCTTACATTTAAAACTTTAATTCATTTTGAGATGATATTTGCCTAGTATAAGATGAAGATCCAATTTCATTCTTTTGCAGGTGGATATCCAGTTTTCCCAATACCATTTGTTGAAGACTGTGTTTTGCTTGTAGCAAACTAAGAATAGAAGTAAATTTCATCTACATAATAAGAGCCAAATCTGAAAAGCCTGTAACTAACATCATACTGGATGGAGAAAGACTGGGAGCTTCTTCTCTATGTAGGAAAAGGCAACAATGTCCATTCTTGCTACTTATATTAAACATAGTATTAGAAGTCTAGAACAAAAGCAAGAAAAAGAAATTAAATGTACCCAAGTAGAAAAAGAGGATGTAAAATAAAATCAAAATACAAAAATAAGTTGCATTCTTATATACAAAAAACAAACTATCTGTTACAGAAATTAGGAAAATAATCTCATTTACAATAATACCACAAAAAATAAAATACTCAAAGTTAACTACAGAGGCAAACCCGACTTGACAGCACCTAACAACATCAACAACAAGACAAAAGACATTGATAATAATAAAACACACTATTTTGTTCAAAACAAATTTACACTAAAAATTAATAAAACAAGTAAAACAAGGCTGGAAGTCTTAATATTAAAATGTTCATACCACCCAAAGCAATCCACAGATTTAATATAATTCCCATGACAATCCTAACGGTATTTTTTAAACAGAAATAGAAAAAGAAAAAAAAAAAAACAATCTAAAGTTCTTATGCAATCACAGAAGCCCTCAAATAACCAAATCAATCTTGAGAAAGAAGAAATCTGGGGTGCATCACATTAAATAATTTCTGTGTATCAAAACATAAAGAAGCTGGGTGCTGTGGTGCATGCCTTTAATCCCAGCGGCTCAGGAGGCGGAGGCAGGAGGATCACAAGTTCAAGACCAGACATAATTTAGTGAGACCTTGTCTCAAAAAATGTTAAAAATTAGGCAGGAGGGAGCAGCTTAGTGGTCCAGCACTTGTAAAGCATGCAAGTGCGAGGCCCTGGGTTCAACCCCTAGCACAACAACAACAAAACAAACAAACAAACAAACAACAACAACCAAAAAAAAAAACACTATAAAGAGAGACATATAGACTAAGAAAATACAATAGGGAACCCCAAAATAAATCCATGTATATATGATCAACTGATCTCTAACAAGGGTACCAAGAACACATAATGAGGAAAGGATAGTCTCTTGAAGTATCTATTCCCTCATTATTTTGTTCAATGAGAAATGTTCGTGGAATACTGATGACGTCCTAGGTCTATGGGAAACAGGAATATAAGATACTCTCCTGAGTATCAAAGGATAACCAAGTATGAAAATCATATATTCACACTATGTGCTTACACACATGTAAGGATAACTTTATCACAGTGGGTAACAGTTATATAAGAAATATGTTCTGGGTGTAATTATTTTATAGATGATGAATTTTTTAAATTAACTATTCTAGGAAAAGGAGTGGCTGTTTGATGAACATGTTTCTGATGAGATGGTGTTTAAATGGTTCTATGAATTTCCCAGGGGCTGGGCTTTAATGCAGTTGGTAGAGTGCAGCTCTGTGCTCTCTAAGGCTCTGGGTTAGATCCTTAGCACCGCAAAAATGGGAGAAGGATGTGGCAGCCCACTCCTGAAGCAATGCGAAAACAGTCAGGCATTGAAAACCCTATAAATAGCATGGAAGCACTGACATAGTGCTGGGCATGGCACACTGTCAGGGAGTGTTTCACTCTGTTGTACATGGGATCGCTATGAGTCAGAGCTGACTCAATGGCACCTAACAAAGACAACAGGAAGTTCCCAGACTTGAGAACATCATGGCTAAAATGAAGGGAGTTGTTCAATAATACAGTACGTTTGGTGTAAAATATTTTGGCAGAAGTTATTGATACCAGAAAAATAACAGGAGCTCACATCATGGAGAGTTCTGTGAACCTCTGTACATTAGCTGTTGATCATACTATATTTTCTACATGATTAGAAATCTTCCAAGCAAACTGTGCTTTCTAAATATGCTAGTTGTACTTGTTATAGTTTTTATTATATAGAGAAAAGAAATATGCTTCTGTGATCAAATAGCTCGTGGGGGCTAGGTGTGGTGGTGCACACCTGTAATCCCAGTGACTCAAGAGGCTCAAGCAGAAGGATTGCAGATTTGAGGGCAAAAGGTGGCCTGCATAATTTAGTGAGGCCTTGTCTCAACATAAAAAATTTAAAAATGGGTTAGTGGCGCAGTCCAGTGGTAGAGCACTTGCAAAGTATGTGTGAGTCCCTAAGTTCAACCACCAAGTACAGAAAAAAAAAAAAAGAGCAATGCTTGGCTATATAAGTTTAAAGAAAAACTCAGATGTTCGCTTGGTTTTCGTCCTCAGCAAAATTTGTCAGAGCCTTCTTCATATGTAATATTAGTTGTTTTAGCATAAAATACTTTTTTCCGAGAACATTTCATGGAAATAGTGTGCTGCTAAGCACTTTTTAGTAAATCCCACTATCTATAGGGGGGAATATTTAAATAATTTTTGGTAAGCAAACATGAATCAAAATTTGTATTTTGATAAGTACAGGGTTCGGATTGGAGAGGTGAAAAATTAGTAAGTTATCTGACCTAGACACTCTTAACAGCAGTAAGAGAAAAGCTGGCATTGCTTTTTTGTTTTGTTTTTGTTTTGGTTTTGGTTTTTTTGTGGTACTGGGAGTTGAGCCCAGGGCCTTGCACTTGCATGCTCAGCAAGTGCTGGACCACTGAGCTGCACCCTCAGCCCGTTTTTTTACTTTTTGAGAGAGGGTCCCGCTAAGTTACACAGACTGCCTCTGGTCTCGAACTTGCGATCCTCCTGCCTCTGCCTCCCAGGCTGCTGCAATTTCGGGTATGCACCACCACGCCCAGCTCAAAGCTGCCATTGTTGAGAAATGCCAGAGGACTGTTACTGCATTACCTTTGGTCACATCAGTGGGGAACAAGTGGATCCTCGTATCCACTTACGCATATTAGAGATGCCAGATTCCAGAAAGAATCCCAGGGTGCAGGCTGAGCCTTCACATAAAAATATTTAAATGTCTTAAATATAATTTGAGTGGAATTATTTTGTTGCAACATTATTATGTTGCTTTACACATAAGTACCTGCATGTTTCCCTCTATATAATGAGCTCTACTACTCTTCCCTTAACTCAAATGCAATTTGTAACAATTCAAAATGCAAATGTTTTAAAAAGTAATCTATTTTCATAAAATAACATTCACAAAAGCTATTATATACTTTTGGATTAACAAGTATGATTTGGACCTTAGATTTTCCTATAGAATGCCTGTTTTTTTTAATACTTCCTTTGTATGTGTTGATCTCGGGGCTCAAGTTATTTTAAGACTCATGATCATTTGTCCTTGAGCATTCTATGAGCTCATTTTGCTAAGCAATCAAAAGCAAACATACTACTCAAAAAGATTTTATAATGTCATTTTCAGGAAGTGTTGAACCACCCAGGATTTGATGGGTTCAAGCAGAAAAACAGAATGACTTGTCAGCTACCTCAGGACAGAAAATAGCCTCTGATAAAAGTACCAGAAGTGTTAGAAATTGAAGTTGGAAGATGGTTAGCTGAAACTAGCCAAAAAACAGGAAAAAAAGAAAAGAAAAGAAAACAGAAGAGAAAAGAAAAGAAAAAGAAAAAGAGGAATGGAATTATTTTTCCATTAAATAGGGCTGCCTCAGACTGGTGCTCTCTTTCTTATGAGAAATAAATTTGTTTCACTCATAGCAGTCAGAATTTCTGTACTCTTGAAAAAACATATTTTTCTTTTTCCTTTATATGCCAAGAAGATGCATTTTTGGGAACACGCAATAGAAGATGTGTATAGCTTGTTAGTAGAAAGTTATGGTGATTTTTTTCTTTGCACTTATGCTATTTTCCAGGTGGTTAAAACTTTCTGATTTACTCTAAGACCCAGTTTTCCTATTGCTTGAACTCAGAAATAACAGAATGAATCCCCTGCACTGAAAATTATTATTGAATAGTTTACCATGTTGATGTAGTGTATTGTCTGAAATCTGGAGACGCTGAGAGCATGTAATTCATAGAAGGTTCATCAGAGTCCAGTTCTGTTGGCTGACAGGTCAGAGGGTGGATGCATCAAGGTCACCAGGATACTGTTTGGACTAAAGAGTCCTTATTTTGTGAATTCTTAATTACTGTTCTTATCAAATTTATTAAATTATTAGCTGCATTAAATTGATTGATTGAAATTTAATAAAGAATTATTAAAGATACTCTGACCAAAAAAAGACAGTTGTCATGAAAAATCAAGTCCATAAACAGGAAAAAGTTTAGGTCTAGCATTGACTGGAAGTGTGACTTTGTGATAACTTTCTTGGTGCCTCCCACTGCTCACCTATAAAATACACATAATCTTGACAAGTTTGCATCTTGACAAGTTTGCATCAGGATTTGAAGAAGAAATGTCCATCCTCATAACAAACTGCTGACTGGTTCTTCCAGCATCACAACACACCTGCCCACACTGCACTGGGTGTTCAGGAGATTTTAAACAAAAATGACATGACCATTGTGCCTCACTCTCCCAATGTACTGACTATTTTTGTTATTTCCCTGATGAAAAAAGGTTTTCAAAAGGAAATGTTTTTTGTGACATAAAGGAGGTAAAGTAAAAAACAGCAGGAGCACTAAAAGACATCAAATTAATGAGTTCATTTTGAGCAGTAGAAAATAAAAGTATTGATAGGTACATTGCATTAAACTGAGAGTACTGCATTAAAGTGAGAGTGCTTTCAAGGTGACTGAAGTTTGAATATGTAAAAATAAATACACAATTTTTTAATAAACAAATTCTGGGTTTTTTTTTTTTTTGGTTTTGGTTTTGGTGGTGGTGGTGGTGGTGGGTTTTTTTTTTGTTGTTGTTGTTGTTGTTTGTTGGGTTTTTTTTTTTTTGGAAATCCTCCTCTCATATAAACAGTGACCAGTGACTTGAAAGCCAAAGGTGAGGTAAGAAGCTTCTGGACTTACATTGGTGCAAAGTTTCAAGAAATGTTGTATGGCCTCAAAGTAGAAAAATAAGCATTCTCAGTTATTCAGAGATTTTTGATACATTATTTGAAGGCATATTATTTTAGAGTTTCAGAAAGTTGTGCCTTCCAAGATATTAGTATTATTATGTTTTTCAAATAATGATGTGAAATAATGATGTGAAATTCAAATAATGATGTACTCTACGACTGTCGACAAAACACATTACCACTTGACCTAAGTTTCTAGTTCTAGGAGGCCGGGTGAATTGGAAAATCTTTTCTAACTAGAACTTCTGTGATGCTCTTGTTAGTAGTTAACTGCAGGAATGTTTGTTGGAAAACAAGAGGCAGCATTGTTGGTGTTTCAGGATCGGATTGGGCTATCTTGATGTAGGCAGTGTTGTAAGGATGGCAACGTAGTCCCTATTCAGGTAAATTATTAGGAACTTATGAGAAGAGAAGATGAATTCTTTGAAAACCAAGTGAATTCCATAGACTCTTAAACACCAAGAGAACAGTCATTGAGATCGCTATGACTCTGAGGTATATATCTATTATTTCATTTGATGTGCGCAACAATCTACCAAAAATTTAGTTTATTTCCCCAGGCTTTCAATGGAAACTAAAGGGCTTAAATGGCTTTCCCAGGCCCATATCCAGGAAGTGGCTGAGCTGTAAGTTTAAAACCAGAGAGCTCTGGCTTTAGAATATGGGCTACTCATATTTAAAGCATCCTCTCTAGATGTAGTTTCTACCCTAAATATACCATTTCTGATTGTATAGTACTTGATTATGCAATTTAACTAGCAACCTAGCTAAATATGAAATAAGGTAACAGCAAGTACAACTCAAATAACTAAGGTCTGAGTTCTGTCTTCTCTTTCCTCTTGAACTACTTTCACATGACATAATCAGATACTAACCCTGTATGGCTATTAAGCAGACTTCCCTGTGTTTAATAGCTTTGTCAGGTAGGAGTGCTTGATTCTCCCATTGACTGTGATTTATGCCCACATGTAAGGCAGCAAATCCCTAAATCTACAACAAAATCTAAGCAACCAGTTTGGAAAGTATAAAATGAAATTACAATTTTACAAAGGAAATGCATCCACATTTTTTTACGTGGAAAAGCTGATTCCCCAAAAGGAAATCTGGAGATAATAAAATCAGAGAAATGTTCCTTTTGAGGGGGAACTACATTCTATGTAAGTTATGTTACTATTGCTCAGACAGAGCGGGTAGGGGAGCCATGGTTCAGGCAAGTGGGAAGAGGATCACCAGTGAGGTGTGGGTGATAACAGCAAAAGGGCTTCCCCCACATTCTCAGAGGTGCAATCAGTCTTGATGGAGTCAGGACAGACCAATACCCTCGTCTTCATTGCTCAGGATCCGAACCTTAACCTACTATCCTGAGAAGGTATCATCTCTTAGGACTTGATATGCTTTTTTTTTTTTTTTGGTGGGAAATATGTGGAGCTGAACCCAGGACTTCAGACATGTTAGGTAAGTGCTCTACCACTAAGCCCTAATGACTGGACATTTTATAAAACTTTTTATTTTGAGACATGGTCATGCTAAATTGTACAGGCTTTCTCTAGCCTTGAACTTGTCATCCCTCTGCCTCTACCTCCTGAGTCACTGGGATTACAGGTATGCTTCACTGTGCCACAGCACAGTGGCCAGTAGTGGATATACTCTTGAGAGACTGTGGTGTATTTCACAGCAACTTAGTAAATTTGCTATGAAAACTATAACGCTACACAAAAGCAGGCATGAGGATCAATGAAACAGAGAAGACCCAAGAATAGAAGACCCAGAGATATACAAATGCAACTATAGCCACCTCATTTTTAACAAAAGGACCAAAAGCATACATTGGAGAAAATATAGCCTTTTCAAAAAATGGTGCTGGTAAAACTGGATGTTCACAGGTAGAAGAATGAAAATTGACCTGTGCATCTTAACCTGTACAAAAATTAACAGAATGGTTCAGAGACCTAAACATAAACCCAGAAACCTTAAAACTACTAGAAGAAAATATAGAGAACACACTCTAACATGTAGGCATAAGCAAGTACTTCCTTAATAAGACTTCAGTAGCACTGGAAACTGCACAAAGAGTTGAAACATGGGACTTCATAAAACTAAAAAGCTTTTATACAGCAAAGGAAAAAATTAATAGAGTAAATAGAGAACCCCCAGAAGAGGAGAAAAGTTTTGGATCTCATACATCTGTTAGAGGATTTATATTTAGGATATACAAAGAATTCAAGAAAAAACACCAACATGACAATCCAGTAAATAAGTGTGCAATGGGACTGAACAGACAGTTCTCAAAAAAGAAATAAAAATGGCCAATAGATACATGAAAAAATGATCAATATATTTAGCCATCAGGGGAATGCAAATCAAAACTACACAGAAATTCCATCTCACAACAGTAAGAATGGCCAAGTTAATAAAACAAACAAATACTGATAAGGATGTGGAGAAAAAAATGAACTCTTTTATGCTGCTGGTAGGACTGAAAATTATTTCAGCCACTGTGAAAATCAGTATGGAGATATCTTATAAAACTAAAAAATAAAACTGCCATGTGATCCAGCCATACCACTTTTAGGAATATACTCAAAGGAATATAAGTCATCTTACTACAGGGACACCTGCACTTCCATATTTAATGCAGCATTCCTCACAATTGCAAGGGTATGGAATCAACCCAGATGCCAGTCAACAGATGACTGGATTTTTAAAATGAAATATTATTCAACAGAAAAGAAGAATGAAATTACATCATTTGTGGCAAAATGGATGGAACTGCAGAGCATCATTTTAAGCAAAATAACCCAGATTCAAAAGGAAAAATACTGCATGTTCTCTTTCATATGCAGGATCTAAATCTACCTTAAGGAAAACTATATATATATATATATATATATATGCACATTCATAGTTATCTAAGATTGAAAAATACAAGTATGTTCAATATGAGGAAGAGGGGACTAGTGAGAAGGAAAGGACAGTGGGGAAGGGTAGGGAACAACTTAGAGAGGTAAAGAGGGAGAGAAAAAGTGCAAAATACAGGATGCAGCTCCATGAAAATCCAAAAAATCATGTAGTAGCTCATAATTGCATGCAATTGTCATTAGACAATCAAACTCCTCCCCTTTTTGTTTACTTTGTTCTGTAAAATGTTTAAGGAGATGGAGGTGTAAACAATTCTGATTTTTTCATAATTTCTGATAATTGCATAATGGACATATAAACTGAATGTTCACTCTATATCTCATCATGTATAATTAAAATACTAACAAAACTATCTATAGCCATATTGCAGTCAAGGGGCAATCCATTTTCTCCATTCAGAGCATTGATACACAGACAATATATTGCACACATAAAGATGACACATGTGGCCAGAAACAGGCAACTCTCCCGGTGATAAGGGGTGTTTGTATGGACATGGACTGCATGAGAAGGTTTTGTGCAATTCTGAAAGCACAACCTCCCACTTTGCCTTTTCTCTCCTAGGGACATTTAATTTAAAACTGTGTCTTAGACTGTTGCTAGGGAGAATTGTATCTGAACAGTCCTTATAATCACAATGTTGCCTTATGACTGTTGGAATGCTATTAGAAGATTCTTTCATTTATTTATTGTTTATAGCATCAGCTAATTATAGCTTGTTGTTCTTAGGTGCCATCAAGTTGGTATCCAACTCATATCTACCCTACATACAACAGGCGAAACACTATTGTCAGTGCTTCTCTGCTATTCATAGAGTTATCAGAGGCTTTTTGTCTTTTGGGAGTGGGCTGCCAGGTCCTTCTCCCAAGCCTATGGCACCTAGTGTCCCCCGGCGGTCTTCCATCCAAGTGCTAACCAGGCTTGACCCTGCTTAGCTTCTGAGATCTGAGGGGACCTGACACCACAGTGGTATGGCTACAGGCTAATTACAGCTAGATACACCTTTTTCTGTGTGCTTGGTCAAGAACTTGAGTACATAAGTCAAGGCAACCATAGCTATTTAGACAGATCTTCCATAGTGTGTGTTTATTATTTTTTTGAAACTGAGGCCCATTGTTAACCAGCTCCCACTCTGTTTGCTGTTCTTCCTTTTGATATGAATATAATTAACTATTTTTGACTACGTCAGTCAGTGAATCTGCCTCTGCACATGACATTGAAGACGTCTGTGCTGATTATCCTTTTTCTCTGTTATTTTACTGTTTGAATTTTAAAAGACAAGTCTATTTTTCTTATTTTCAGATTGAGAGAGAAGTTGACTACTATTTCTGCTTACTTTCTGTGAGTTTGGTATTTTTATAGCCTTGCTGCAATGAATAATCATTTCTATTCAGTAATTTCTATTAGGTAATCCATGTTAACCTGGGAAATACAGAGAATTGGAAAATACTCTCAGTCTACTTTGAAAATTAAATTGGACCTCATGCCAGGCTTCTTCTAGGACTTGCCTTTCTCATTGTCTTCTGCCCTTTCTTTCTCCCTGTCCTTTACCCTGTCCCCTTTTTCCCTTCCTTTTTCTTTCTTCTTCTTCTGGGAATAATTCAACCCAAAAGATATTTGTTGAAGTCAAACAAATTAGAGAGAGAGAGAGAGAGAGAGAGAGAGAGAGAGAGAGAGAGTGTGTGTGTGTGTGTGTGTGTGTATTTCTTGGATGGTGAAGGCACAGTGAATGCAGTCTCATGTGTTAGAGCCTAAGCAAAGTGAGAAGGCATGTACCCAGGGAAGGATAGGGAGATAGAGATGTTAAATTGCTGCAACATGAGACAAAGGATTAATGTCATGGTGAGGACACTCATCCAATATACATATATTGAATACAGTTGAAGGCAGACTTATCTTTATTGGAGAAAGGATTTATAAAATGTGGAATAAAATAATTAGAATAAACCTCATAGTTTTGCCTTGGATTTCAATGTATCAGTGTAACTCCATAACTAGATGAATATATGTGAGATATGTTGACATTCTAACACTGAGTACTTCCAAATGTGAAATAAATCCTTCAAAGAGGTATTCAAGGTTGTATGAAGTCATTAGGGTGGGCCATAATTCAATACAATGGTGTCCTTATAAAATGAAATTTACACATTTAAAGAGATACCAAATGTGGGCATCTACTGAGGAAAGATCATCTATAAGAGAAGGAAAGAAGCTCAGGAGAAATTGACTCTGCTGACACCTTGATCCAAGTATTTTAGCCTCCAGAGCTGTGAGCAAATAAATTTCTGTTGTTTCAACCACCTAGTCTCTGATGTTTTGCTATAGTATTCTTGGCAAACTAATACATATTGATAGAGCAAAATAAGAAAATTAAAGTACATATAAATGTGAGTAGGAATAAGTTTAGGTATAGTTTTATGTGTATGTATATGTGTATCTGTACATGTATTCCTGTATGTGAATATGTGTACAAGTAGATTGCCTAGTTCTGTCAATTGAATCGTTTCTGGACTATGCAATGGTCTAGTAGCAATAAGAAAAGCTTGGATTACTAACTACTAATTCATGGTTGTTGAATGCCAGTTTCATCGAAAGTAATCAGGCTTTTTGGAAAAATAGCTAATTTTTAGAATGGGGCAAGGAAAATATGCTACATTCTTGGAATATTTCATTTGGTGAAACAGAAAGGAAATGCTCAAAGAATGATAGGGGCATACTGGAAAATAACCAACTTTTTGAACCTCCCACTATCAAAACCTGAGATTTTCACTAAGAAAGTAAATAAGAAAAATCTTGGGTCTAAACTGATAAAAGTCAATAAATGAAAAAATCAGACGTTGGTGAAGGAATAGATATTTACATCATTTCAAAATAATTTTCCATCAAAACTTTGTTAATCACAAGAGTAAGAAGTGACTAACTTTACTGAAGGAAATTTTGGCAGAAATGCCCATAATCAAGCATTCAAAGTGAAAAGCATGACCATGGGAACAAATAAAAACATGCAACAGCTGATAGACTAAACACGAAAAACATCACTTCCTTCACAGTCTTGCCAAAGGCACCAAAACAGAGAAGAGTCTTGAGGACATGTTAGACAAACCTAAATTGAGAGACATAGTGAGATGTCATGGATGGGCAATCATCAAAAGTGTCAAGACTATGACAGCTAAAGAAAGATGGAGAAACTTCCAAATTGAAGGATGGACATGAAAACTAAATGAAATGATCTTGATGATCTTGATTTAGATTATTTGTATAAAGTTAATTATTGGGAACATTAACAAAAGTTGAACATGGTCTGAGAATTAAGTAGTGGTAATATGTTGATAGCCATACACTTATATTGATATATTTTGTAGGGATGAAAAGTTCAAACATTCAGGGATCACAGATCATCATGCTGCTGCATTTTCTCAAATGTTTGGGGAAAATAGTTTTTAGCACTATTTTTCGAACTTACTATAGTTTTGGAATTATTTCAAACTATAAAGGGAAAAAAATATGTAACAGCTCATCTCCCTCTTCACCATTCATCCAAACAGCCATCAATCTATCCATCTGCCTCTAAAGAAAATTAAAACGAGCAACTTTTCTTCTTATGCTTAGGCGGATAGCTATATTAAACCTATGAACTATAGAAGGTGTTACTTGGAGTCAGAAAAGATAAAAAGCAGCTTCCACTGTCTATGCAGTGACTATCATGAGAATTTTCATCCATATTATCTTGTTTAAACATATGATGGCTCCAATAGGCAAGTTTTTACTTACATGTTTTATAAATTAAGAATATGAGGCTTCAAGAGTTTGAATGACTTGTTCAAAGACTTATTCAGCCCCTGTGTGTCAGGGCTCAGAATTCACTTCCTCTTGTAGCCTAGTATTCTTTCTGATAAATCATGGTAACTTTATCTGGCTTAGGGAGATAAGCTTCAGTCAAGGACTATGATTCTCTGACCCTCTGTGTAGTGCTAAGGCTAAGCAAAGCTGTCTGAGAAATCTCCCAAGGAGTCCATACATTTCAGTGAATAGAAACCTAGGTTGGTCATCAACTGTTCTTGCTTTTATTTTTATCAGTTATTTTTTCTTGTGGCTGTTCAAGCCATTAGAAAACCCAGTTTCCTTATCTCTAAAATGAGTAAAATCACCTGGCTCATAGTTTCATTACTGATTTAAAACAGGATTCTCCAACCCCAGGCCATTGACTCCTACCCTTTGGTGTCCTGATAGGAACCTGACCAGCTTGCTCCAGACATCCCACCATGGCTGTCTAGGTTAGCTGACAGAGTTAAACCCCAGCATGTGAGTCATCCCTGTAACGAGGAAGACTGCCCAAGTTACTACCCCCAGAGAGCTGAGCTCAATGGACCCTATTGTTTAAAGCCCCTAAACAATGCATGGGGATTTTATTTGGTTGGACGCTTTGGGTCTGTTTGTTTGTTTGTTTGTTTATGATACTGAAGAGTTGAACCCAGGGCTTCTCACATACTCCATAAGCACTCTACCACTGAGCAACACTTCCATCCCCTTTTTCCTTTTTTTTATCTTGAGACAAGGTCTGGATAAATTGAGCTGACTGCCTGGCTTTGAACTTGTGATCCTCCTGCCTCTACCTCCAAGATCCCTGGGATTACAGGCATGCACCACCACACCCAGCTCAATAAATGGTTTTTACTGACTCGACGGCACCTAACAACAACAATAACAACAACAGTAAGCCATACACGTGTATTATGCGGTAAAAGGCAAAACTTCCACAGCTTTAACATAAAATATGAGGCTTCAAAATTACTTTTGAGCATTCAGTTAGATTTCCCCTGTAAGTCAAGCAACTCAGGGATGGTTTTCCAGAAATAATAGATTTAGGAAACTACTCAAGAGATTCCAATATTGAACTTCCAATTGAAATATCCACACATCTTATCTTCAAGGCTCAATATTGAAATAACGAGCTAACCATATGACCTACAATAGTGCTTGTATGTGAAAAAATTTAAGTCATTTAATAGCTTTTCTTCTACAATTATAGGAGCTGGAAACTTATTTTTGGGCTAGGGAAGATTTAATTTAAAAAGCAAAGCTCTTCTAGTATGCTTATTTCATAATGTCTTACCTCTAAGAACATATACATTTTAGCAATTGTGAAATTATTGTTATCATTACAGTAAATGATAATGATATTGTAAACCTCCCTTGTAAAATTTCAAGGTAATTTTGCCAAAAACACTTCTTAAATTTCTGTAGATGTTCCATGTGCTGCTATCTTTCTAGCAGCAAAATGGATGAGTTTTTCTTGAGCATAAAATGTAACATTAACTTTTACACTCTATCCTGAGCAATGGATTTTGAATAGCCACATTGCAGGTAGAATCAGAAATGTTGCAGCCTTCTTTTTGAAAGTAAAGAAACCTCATTGTAAGAGAATAGGAGTTGGAACTGGTTTTCAGACCAAACTCCAATTCCTGGCAACTCCATGCTAAGGACAGAATGACTCAAAATATGAACTGCAGCAAATTTCCTTGTTCACTTGTTTTTGATTAACAATCATAACGTTAAGGAATCAGAAACTTGCCAAGATCATTTATCTTTAAAAAATTGAATCCTATAATAACTATGGTTTAATTTAAAAACAGCAAACTGAAAAAAAAACTGGACAAGGGCATGGATATCTCTGCTTTTCACTGTCATTCACAAAATATGTGAATTTGTTCATTTTACTTCCCCTCTTTAATCATTGCCTACTCCATATATCTTAATATGGAAAAATGTTGACATATATTGAGTGAAAAAGGTGACACAGAATAGTACTGATACTCTAATCCTGTGATGATATACATGTGCAGGCCTCCAATATCCTCATCTCTGAAGTTAGGAAGATGTGTTTGGAAATGAGTCTTTATAAGATGAAAGTATTCATTGATTTACTAAATGCTCATGTGATTAGCCTCCACTCAATCACCCATCTCCATTTCACTTTTCCCTCCTGCATCATGTCTGTTTGAGTCATCTCTAATTATTTTCTAAACATCGCAGCTGCCAATACAATATAAATACAAAGCAAATCAATCACAAAACAGAATTGCAGATCTTGTACAATGTTTCATGGCTCTTTGATAGTAATTCTGAAATATTACCCAGATGATACCCAGAACTATTGCCAATAAAGTGTTTAAAAAAAGAGAAGGAAGGGAAAAGAAGTAAATGGAGAGAGGGAGATAATATAATAATAACAGAAATGGAATTATAAAAATACTGTTAAAAGATTTAACAAAGTATTTGCATATTGTGTGCTACCAACCATTTTGTTTGTTTTGTAAAGTATGGACACTTTTATGACCATGCTGATAAAAGTAAATATGAAATGAAGCTGATTCTCCCTCGCAATCATACTCTGTTGAGGGAAAATACTCAAAAATGTCAGCACTTGAGTCATATTTTGTTCATTCATAAATTGTATATGAAACATTTTTCCTACATCTTATCAAATGTAAGAGAAAATATGCACATTTTCGTATTGAGTTTGCTTTTTCTAATTGTGTTCTTTCTCTTTAAAATAAAATTTTACTGTTTATTTTAAATGTATTTATTTTGGGACCCAATAACATTTATCTTCAGATAAAGGTCTTTCATATTTCCTATATAGAAATATATGCACCCTGTGCACACACATATACCTATGCATATGCATATACGTACATGTCGATGTATTTTTCTAGTTTTCCAGTGGAGCAAAAATATTAGATTTTCTGTTTTTTTGCCACCCAAATCTAGTGGAGCCCATTTTTCCTCAGTTCCAACAAGCAGATAAAGTTCAGTCCAGTGAGAGCAGATAGACTGCCAAGGTTGGTATTGTGCAGGACACTTGAGATTTCTAGCTATGCTTAAATATGTAAAAGTAGAGGAAGAGCAGCTTAATCTGAGAAACCTGGCAGAGTTGTACTTTGCATGAATTTTTCACAATTCAGATTCAATGACTGAATTGTTTTACTAAATGGACCCAACAATTGGGGCATCCTCTCCTGTGATGTGGACAGTGTGAGACAGAGAAGAGCATTAGAGGATAAATTAGAACCTACAGTACACAGAGTGTCTCACTCAAAATTTTCTGCCATTGAGAGGATTAAAAGAGAAAATAATGAAACCATATTCTGCACGATATATAATTTATAATACCAACCTGACAACCCACTCCCAGAAATCAATCCACCATTGAAAAACCTATGAATATCAGAGAAGCACTGACAGTAGTGTTTTGTCTATTGTACGTAGGGTCACTATGAATTGGACAATGACTCAATGGCACCTAACAACAACATACAAATATAATGTTTCTATAATGTATATATTTGGGGATATAAAGTGTGTTCTCCCACATTATATATTTATAGCTAAATATTTATATTTAATAAAATCTACCAAGCACCAAGTTCTCATTTTTCTTCTTGGGAACAAACAATTCCATCAAATTTTGAATATCTTAAAGGGGACACCATGTAAATAGAAGAAACTTTTGCAAGATTATTTTAGATTTCTAGCCCTACCAGGGGAAGGAACTTCTCTTGACTATTATAGTCAATATCCTAGAAGGGGCTAGACAAAGGTTATTTTTTTTCTGTGTTGGCTTCTGGTTCAATGACATAATATATCACAGAAATTGATTGGTCCTATACATTGATATTTGGTGTCTGAGTAATCATGGCCTTGTTACAGCTTTAACAATAACAAGACAAACCATACCCACCCATTCATGTGCAGACACCTACCCACACCAGCCTGAGAAATTCCAGAACTTTCTGGGCAGAGCAAGGCAGAAACTAGAGGCCCAGTTCCAATTGAAAGTGCTCATGAGAAAGTCAAGCAACATAGGGGACCAAGTGTGCTCAGGAAGCAGAGCCATAGCGATCTGCAATTCAGTAAGGCAATGAACAGAAGGAAGAAGACAATTAGGTATGCAGACTGGAACCAAAAGGGCAAGTGGAGAGCAGGGAAGGCAAGATCTGGAGTCCAGGCAGACAGCAGGTGGCTGGCCTCAGGGAGAGCGGTCAGCAGCCTGGCAAGCTTGCTCCCAAATGGCATTAGCAAAGGTGAGGCCAGGCCCTGGTGCTGGCCCCTGACATACAGGGCCTAGTGGAGCAGGCACTGGCTTGGAGTTGGACAGTCTTGAGCTCAAATCATTGTTCTGGCATTTTCTAGTTGTGTGATTTGAGTAAGCTACTTAACCTCCTCCTCTGTAAAATTTTAGGATCAATAGCAGTCTCTACTTATTTGAAGCCTGCAGCCATAGCACTATGGTATCCCATCCCATCAGATCTCAGAAACTAAGTAGGGTCAGGCCTGGGTAGTACGTGGATGGGAGACTGCCTAGAAACACCAGATACTGTAGGTTTGGGAGGAGGATCCAGCAACCCACTCTTAAAAATTAATCCACCATTGAAAACCACATGAACAGCAGAAAAGCACTGACAATAGTGCTTTTGCTATTGTATGTAGGGTCACTGTGAGTCAGACACCGACTTGATGGCACCTAACAACAATAACAACAACTTATTTGAAGGTTAAATGAAGGGCCATGGGTAAAACACAGTATAGAAATTTATGACTGAATTACAGTGTGGGTCATAATCTGTTTTAAATCCCTCTTGCCTGTTCTTCTGGGACAGAAAGTAGAGCTGATTCTGACAGACAATAAGTGAGATGCCATGTGGGTTCAAGTGGCCCAAAGTTCAAACCAGGGAGGAGAGAATTGCAGAGGGCAGGAAGCCAGTCAGAACAATTTAGTCTTGGACAGAAAACACAGGCAGATTGATTTTCTAAAGAGAGAGATTTTTAATTCAATTCCCTTTGCACCTGTTCTTCTGCCTGGGCCCTTGGTATATTAAACTCTAAAATAGCTATTATCACCATTTGTTATAAAGCTGGTGCACAATAATGGAGCATGTCTCTGGAGAAATTGCACAAACAAATTCCCTAATTCCACAGAATTATTTGGTGTCCAAAAGGGGATTCCACATGTTCTTCTACTCTCTCATCAATGTTGGGTAATTCATTTTCTGGCTCAGGGTATGTGTTTGTGTGTGTGTGTCTGTGTGTGTCTGTGTAAGATTAGTGGAGTTAGGAATGGTCCGTGGGGTGATGCTTGGGTGGCAATAATAGAAAAACTTAACATTTTCCAGTGCAATGAATTTTCAGTGTTGGCTAAGGAATCCAAGTTGAATGAGCATTTTCCTTCATTTTTTTTCTGATGACTCAGTGGGAGTATGGGTTAGGAAGATGGACATAACACCCACACAAGACAACATAAGGATTGTGTGGCTGGAGGAGCCAAACCGTGGTTTCCCATAGCTAAAGGAATTTCCCAAGAGAGGAACAAAAGTGCATTTGATCTGCCTGCCCTGTCCTCTGAGGAGTGGTGAGTTTCCCCTAGTTTGGTTAATAATATGGGCACCTAGCATAGAGTTCAGCACCAAGAAGCTCTCACAATCTTCTGTCTTTGTTTGAAAGACAGGAGAAATAAGAAAAAAGTATAAATTAACACTGGTAAATATTTGACTTTTTAAAATTTTCATTTGTAATTTACCTCATTGTTCACTTCTTGTGAAGACTAATTTCCATAATAGTTCAGCTTGCCTATGAGAAGCCATGCGAAGTCAGGGCCTTCTTCAGAGGGTAGTAGACTCCATCACCCCTATTCAGAGTTCAGTAACTTTAAATTTTGTGTTACTTCTGCTCTACCACTTGGCTCTTCTGATTGAGATTTTACTATTCTTTTATATTTCCATCTTTTCATTAGATCTGCAACTATCCTTGATTCCAGTGGCTTAGCCAGAGAAATAACAGAGTAACAAAAGGGAATGGAAAGAATTTGGATAACAATGTAGGGTTTGCCTGGTTTTAAATCTCAGCTGTACTTCTCTAATGTGATTTTATGATTCCAAGATCCCTCTATGTTTTACATCCATGTCTGTAATGATATCTAATCCCTGGGATTGTCCTTTACATTAACTGGAATGTACATGTAATAAACTTGGACTTGTGTCAGATACAAGGTTGGGAGCATGAGTAAGTAGTAAGATGTATGTTATGTGTATGAACATACCACCTTCATTAGCTAGAAATTGAACATGCAAAACCTGAAGGTGTTTGGGGGGTAACACTCTAGAATTGTAATATTCTATTTCAAAAATATGAAACATAGCTACAACCACTTCACTCACATGTTGCAGAAATGCAGAAAAATACAGTCTTATCTAGGGCCTTGTTATTATTGTTAAGTGCCATGGAGTCAGTGTCTGACTCCTAGCAACCGTATGTATAACAGGTGAAACACTATTGTCAGTGCATCTCTGCTATTCATAGGGTTTTCAAGGGTAGATTGGTTTTTGGGAGTGAGCTGCCAGATCCTTCTCCCAAGCCTACAGCACCTGGTGTTCCCATGTGGTCTCCCATCCAGGTATTAACCATGCTCACCCCTGCTTAGCTTCTGAGATCTGATGGGATCGGGCACCACAGTGGTATGGATGCAGGTTAGGAACTTGTTAGCATCCCAATGTTTTGTTTCAACCCAAGTCTAAGACTGAGCACACACTTCAAAAATAGACATTGCATTTTTAAAACATTCTTTTTGTGTCTGTTGAAAACACCAAAACTGTTCTCTTTAAAGATTCATTAATAATCCCATGATATAATAATTTTTTAGACAACACAAAATACAGTTTTCCATTTCACGTTACTTAAATCACAAATTGAGCTGACTACAAGCAATGACTCCCATGAGAATAAAATACCAAATTTTTGCAGTTGCTAGTGTATAGAGATAAATGTAGGTGTCTTGAAATGAGTACTATAGAGAGAGATAAAAAGAGTTTAAAATACCATTTTAGGTAGGGAAATAAGAACTGACAGAAATAAATCTGCTTTCTCAAGTACTATTTTTAGTATTTCTTAAATGCATTTTTTATTTTTAAAAAGTTTTCTGACATTTATGAATAAGAAGTCACTTACCAAAGCTTTCTCCATTTTTTTTTCTTAGAGCAGAAGGGAAAGTCTAAAAATATTTCTAAGAGACACCTATGACCGTGTCAGTATTAAATGAACCAAAGTTACACTAGTAGTAATTAGACCTTTTTGTTGGCAGTAAATTCCTTTTGTATTTTTTCCTGAGTGATTATGTATCAGATTGGATGCTAACAGTAAGGATAGCAAGATTTTTGTTCATGTTTTTATTTAAGAATTTTATAAATCATTTTTTTATATAGGCATCTGAAACCACACAGAACAAACTCATAGCTCAATGAACCATTTCAAGTCAAATAGCTTTGCAGTCAAACTGCTGGTCAGCTTGTATTGCCAGCACCCTAGAATCCTTGTCCCATGTGCCTTATCCCCCCAAAAGTGCCTCTTTTCTCCCACAAAACATATATACCAATTTAGTGTGCTGCTCTGTGCTTTCTGAGGCCCAGGTTCCCTCCCCAGCACTGAAAAAATGAGAGAAGGATGTGGTAATCCACTCCCAAAACAATCCCAAAACAATCAGCCATTGAAAACCCTATGAAGGTAACTATGAGTTGGACCTGACTTGATAACAGCTAACAACAACAACTTCTCTGATACTCTGATACTCTTATTTTTATCATTTGAATGAGCATCCTTAAACATTGTAATCTGGTAATTATTTTTCTAATTAATTATATCTTTTGAATCTTTTTGAATCTATACAGTCTTTTTTTATTCTCCCCCTCCCTCCTTCCTTCAAAGGACCTACCAAGTCCTTCCACCTCCTCTTCCTGCTCCTCTCCTCCACCTCCTTCTTTATTTCTTCAATTCATTCTCTCTCTCTCTCTCTCCCCCTCCCTCTCTCCCTCTCTCTCTCTTCTTTTTCTGGTGCTTAGCATCCAGTGCTTAGCATCTTCTTTTTCTGGTGCTTAGCTTAGTTCTGGTTCTCAGCACAGGTTGGCAAATATGGTACCACAGAGCTATACCTCAGTCCTTGCTTTTGTATGGTGCTGGAGTGAGGGATTAAACTCAGGACCTCTCACATGCTAGGCAAGTGCTCTACCACTGAGCTGCACTCCCAGTCCCATTTTTATTTTTTATTTTGAGACAAGGTCTCACTAAATTGTACAAGGTGCCTCTGGCCTCATGCCTCGTAAGCCTCCAGCCTCACCCTCCAGGGTTGCTGGATTATTCATATACACCACAGTACCCAGCATTTTTATTTTTGAAATTTGAGAAATTGGACCCATTTGGACTGTACACTCCCACATCCTGGGATTTCTGTTTGCAGCCTCTTACTCCAGTTCAGTTTCTATTGCTTTAGTGAGCCCATAGGGGGAGGTATGTTCTTTCAAGAAATACATAAAATCTGATTTTGTTCTTTTTTATAATGTTAGTAGATATGGATGCTTCCTGAGTATTCCCATTAAACTGTTCAGGATTAAAAAATAGTGATATCCATATGTCATGTTTAAAAAATTATACATACTTGCCCTCAATTCAAAATTTAACTAAACAGTAGTATAGTCCATATAGGAAAGATAGGTTGCAAGCTAATAATTTTCAAGTTTGCAAGATAAGGATTTTTTTCCTATCATCATCTAAAGTTGACCATAAGAAAAAATGGCACTATGAAGTCATAGATTTAAACTTCAATGATGGGTGTAAGTCTATGCAATTATTAACACTCTTGGAACCAAAATTTTCCATATTTGAGAATAATGCCTTTTTCTAAAATTTTCAGTACTAGGAACTGAGACCCTGGGTGTCATTCATACATTTACAAGCACTCTATCACTAAGCTGCACCTCTAGCACCCTACTTATTTTCATTTTTTATGTTAAGACAAGATTTCACTAAGTTACAGAGGCTAATTTTGGCCTCAAATCTGCAACCCTCCTGCCTCCACCTCTGGAGTCACTCAGACTACAGGCATGTGCCACAGTGCCCAGTGAGAATACTACTTTTTAATAAATACTGACAATTGTATATTGACTGGTGACTATTTTGAATCCTCTATGCATTATCTTAAATAATGGTTTCAAAAGTCCTCAAAGTATTCTTTCACGTGTGAGAAAGCTGAGGTACAAAACATTAATAAGTTGCCAGATTTCCCTCAGCTGGAAAGAGAAAGCTGCAGAGGAAACCAGGGCTATCTTTACCTTCAGAAACCTTGATGCATTCATTGTGGTACCAGTGTAAAAATAAAATTTTTAAATTTGTATATTTATTTAACTCATTTAGCAGAACATTTTTATGATCTACCAATTCTATTTTTATCTCCATCTTATCAAGGAAATGGAGACTCAGAAATTAAGGGACTAGATCAAATCGGTGTGCAGTAGCCCCCCTTCTCTGTAGGGAACGCCTTCAAAGACTCCCAGTAGATCCCTGAAATACTATATGTTTTCCCTATTCATATTTACATACCTATTATAAAATGTAATTAATAAATTAGGCACAGTAGGACATTAACAATAATAAAAATACAATAGAACAATTCTAGCAATATAGTATAATACAAGTAATATGAATGTGGTTTGCTGTCTCTTTCAAGATATTTTACTATTCCCATCCTTCTTATGATGTCTGTAGCCATAGCACCCTGGCATCCAATATTGTCTGATCTTGGAAGCTAAGCAGAGTTGGCCTGGTTAATACTTGGATGGGAGACCACCTGGGAATACCAGGTGCTACAGGCCTGGGAGAAGGACCTGGCAGCCCACTCTCAAAACAATCAGCCTCTGAAAACCCTATGAATAGCAAAGAAGCACTGACAATAGTGCTGGGCATGGCAGTTTCCCAAGTGTTTCATCTTTTGTACATAGGGTCACTATGAGTCGGATTCAACTTGGTGGCACCTAACAACAACCACCACCAATCTTTCTTATGATGGTGATGTAAGATGATACAATGTCTAAGTTAGAAGATGAAGTGAAGTGAATGATGTAGGAATTGTAATGTTGCATTAGGCTAGTATGTTAGAGTTAGTTGAATACAAGCCCTGAGACAGTAAATATAGTGAGATGTCTCTTATGTGACTACCAAATAGCATATACAATGTGAGTACAGTGGCCGAGGAAATGATTTCCATCTTGAGAAGGACAGACCTGGATGATGTGAGAATTCATAACCTTACTCAGGCTGGCATGCAATGTAAAACTTGGTTATTTAATTCTGCATTTTCCATTTACTTTGTGTGTGTGTGTGTGTGTGTGTGTGTGTGTGTGTGTGTGTGTGGTACTGGTTGTTGAACTCAGGGCCTTGCGCCTGCATGCTCTGCAAGTGCTGGACCACTGAGCAGCACCCTCAGGCCATTTTTTTACTTTTGAAGTCAGGGTCTCGCTAAGTTATGCAGACTGCCTCTGGTCTCGAACTTGCGATCCTCCTGCCTCTGCCTCCCAAGCCTCCAGGATTACAGGCGTGTGCCACTACGCCCAGCTCCATTTAATATTTTTGGACGTTTGACAATAAGTAACTGAAACCATGGGAAGTTGAACTTGCCAAGGTGTGATCACAGCTGAATGTCGCAGACCCACATTCCGGAGGTGAATCTGTTAATCTGTTTCCAGGTAGAGGCAAATGAGCATGTGTGTGTGTGTGTGTTCATATATATATATATATATATATATATATATATATATTAGGCACAGTAGGACATTAACAATAATAAAAATACAATAGAACAATTCTAGCAATATAGTATAATACAAGTAATATGAATGTGGTTTGCTGTCTCTTTCATATATATATATGCACACACACACATATATACACATAAAACAATGTACTACGCACACACAATACACATACACACTTTTAGGGAAAAGAATGTTCAGCTTTGCAACACACAACTGTACATCATGAATGTGGCCTTTAGACCAAGTTAGAAATCTTTTTAAAATGAAGATTAATGGTGCTGTGTGTAAGCTTGTGTCATAATACCTCAATGTCTAATTTATCTTTTGAGCTTAATGTGTTTAATTATTGTATTTTCTACAAATGAAGTTCCATCAATTTTTCCCTTTTTTAAAAAAGAGAAAACTCAGGAAGAGGATAACTAGAGGAACACGCCTTGTAGAACCACTTTATATTTTCTAATAAGACAAGTGAGTCCATTTTACAGAAACAAATATATCTAAATTTTCTCTCTCCTATCATCTTCCCACAAACATCTTTTTCCCCTTTAAATGTGCAGTGCATCTGTGCTCCCTGTGTGCTTCTGAGTAACTAACTTCCTATGTAAATGAAAAGTTTACTGAAGAAAATGCTCCAATGCTAAATTCTGAAGTAGTCTGTTACTTAGGTATTTTTGATGAGATCAAGAGAAAAAAAAATACACAGCCTGTAAGATGCTTGGAATAGAACTGCCTTGATAGCTGCATGTGAAAGTGTCCAGGGAAGTTTATTTATTATATATGTGGGAATTAATGCTAGGAATACCTCAGAGTATGACTCATGGAAATCTGAATGTATGGAGGTGGAAGGGTGCTACTTAAAATAAAGCTTTTTATTAGATACTTGAAGTGTTTTTTTAAAAGTATATTTCACAGTTACTCAGTTCTAATATTCAGGTAGGGTACAATTCCATCTCCCTCACCTCCTGATATTTAAATATATGTACACCTGCCATAGATATTTTCTGTTTGTTTATCTATGTGATTTAATTAGATCTTCTAAAAAAGCAACAGCTCATAAGATATTTATGTTATTTCAACGTAATGCAAATCTATAGACTTAATCACTTCAAATAGCAATATAGACTGCATTTCAAAATCCTCAGGATCTAGGATCAGCTGTTTAATGTTAGCACATTTTTATACAGGGCACTAGGATAGAAGGTTTACACCAAGTAGATGCATCAAAATTCTATGCTTCCTAAATTGTGGTATTTAGTTTTTAAGTGAAGGTAAATTAAAATTAAGAAATAGATGAGCTTCTTGATTCCACAGAATGTTTTAGGTAGAATTATCTTGTTGTTGTTGTTGTTAGGTGCCATCGAGTCGGTATCCGACTCATAGCGACCCTCACAGGATTTTCAATGGCTGAGTGCTTCGGGATTGCCTTGGGAGTGGATTGCCAGGCCCTTCTCCCATTTTTGCGGTGCTGGGAATCGAACTCGGGACCTCAGAGACTGCAGCGCAGCGCTCTACCCACTGAGCTAGAATTATCTTGGGAATGAAAATTAACCTCTAAAAAAGTAGAACTAGGTATTCTGCAGGATTTATAATAACAACATTATACATTATTGGGATAGAATCTCTACCAAAAGACAAGAAGTCTCTTCTCATTAACCACAGAACTCTTGGAGCAGGTAGTCTCTCGTATAGAGTCTGTGACATTTTATGCATATTCCTTTATTTCAATGACTCTTATGGTGACACAGTAGAATAATCTGAGGAGCTTTGAGGAAACTCAGAAAAGCCCAGGAATACTACATAGGATTTTCCTCCAATAAAAAGGCCCAAGAAAGGATTTCACAATTCTAGTCATAATTTAACAACATGGGATCAAACTAATAGAGGATTCATTTAATGTATTCATTGAGTATTATGTAACCATTTTAAAAATCAATGCTGCGCCTGGGCACCATGGTGCATGCCTGTGACCTCAGTGAACCAACAGGCTAATGCAGGCAATCATGATTTCAAGGCAAAGGTAGCCTGCACAAGGTAGACTTGATCTCAAAATAAAAAATGAAAGGAGGTGGAGGTGCAGCTTAATGGTAGAGCACTTGCCTTGGGTTCTACCACTCGTATTGCACATAATTTCTAGAGACCCATTCATATGGATATCCTGAGACATGAATGATGTGGATTTTTATGTGAAAAGGCAGTTAAAAGAATGATGGGTTAGAATTTCATCACTGTAACACAATACCTCACAGAAAAACAATTTAGGGGAGGAAAGATATATTTTGTATCAAGGTTTCAGAGGTTTCAGTCTATCTTAATAGGAGGGTGTGGCAGAAAAGCTCACCTCATAATAGCCAGGAATCAGAGAATGAGAATCCCTGTACTGTGGCCTTTTTCCTTTTGCTTCTTTTATGCCACCCAGGCACTCAGCCTACTTGATGTTGCAGCCTACATTCAAGGAAGTTCTTACCCCTTTAGTTAATCCTCTCTGCAAACATTCTCATAAACATACCTCATAGGTGCTTCTCAATGCAATCAAGTTGACAATCAAGACTAACCATTCCAAGTCCACCACTTATATACTTAACAACCAAACATATCTTCTTAAAATCATAACATTTCACTTCTGGGCTCCAAAAGGCTCATACCCATATCAGAATACAAAGTGTTATCAATCCATCTCTAAGAGTTGCCAAAGTCTTAATAGTTCCAATATTGTTCAAAAGTCCAAGTTCAAACTCTCCTTGAGACGCAAGGCAAACTCTTAGCTCTGAGCCCCTATGACATAAAAAATAAAATCATATACCTCTACTATATAACAGTGCAGGGTAAACATACCCATACCAAAAGGGAGTAATAGAAGAGTAGCAGGAAGGATCAGACCAAAGCAAGACCAAAACCCAGCAAGACAAACAGTAAATCCTATATATCCATGCCTGGCATCTGGGGCATGTGATGATGATATGATGTGCACTCCAGTGAACTTGGGAAGTCCCACCACTTACAGTCTTGCAAGTTGTACCCCATATAGCCCCTCTTTGAGGATGGCTCTCCTTGCTGCCTGCAAGCTTTCCTCTGCAGATGTCCCAGATTTCAGGCATCTCTAATTTCCTGAGGTCTCCACTGCTTCACTTTCATAGCTTCACACATTGCCCTCTCAGGGTTGCCTGTAAGGATCCTGACCCTGCCACATCTGAAATCTGACTGGAAGCCAGTATCTCTGGCATTATGCATGCCTGAAAAATCAGCACTGTGTGGATGATGCTAAGGTCTGCCACCAGCTGGAACAGTAGTCAGGCCTTCTTGATCATAGCTACAGTGGCTTCTGAGTATCTGGAATGCGGAACACAGGGAAACATTCCCTTAGGTGGTCTTGTATGAGTAGGGTACCTGGGGGCTCTCTTCTCAAAGCAACACATTTCAAACGGGTTAAGACCTTTATACCCTTGTGACCATGATAGGTGGGGTCTGGACAAATTCTTAGATGTCCTCAAGCCACCTTTCCTATTGTTTCAATGCAAAGTACTTGAATATTTTTTAATGTCCTTCATTTCTATAATAATACCTCTTTGGCCCCAATTTTTAAAATGCTCCTTTTTTTGTGCAAACTGCAAATTTTTCAAGCCTTTCCACTCTGCTTTTTGCTCATAATTCTTGCTATGTTGTTAGGTAGCATGGAGTCAGATCCAACTCATAGTGACCCTCATAGGGTTTCAATGGCTAATTGTTCTGTATTGTTTCAGGAATAGGATGGCAGATCTTTCTCCCATAATTCTAGTTATAACCTGCTTGAAAGAAACTAGCAATAACCATGCCACAGCCTACATGCCAGACTGTCTTAAAATTTTCTCCACCAGACTAGTTAGTCCATCATCCTTAAACTTAGCCTCACACAAAATCAAAGGACATAGACAAATTGCGGATAAGTTCTTTTTCCACAATGTAATGTGAGTGGCTTCTGCTAGAATCCCAAATAGAGTCCTTTTCCCCATCTGAAACTGCATGAGCATGTTGTTAACTCTCCACATTCTTATCTATATTATTGTCTTGTGAGTTCTTATCAGAATTACCAACTAAACCCAGCTTTCTAGGCTTTCTCCATTCTGTTTCTAAAAACTTTTCCAAATTCCTCCCACAGACCAGTTTCAGAGGCTCAACAACCACGTGGTCAAGTTTAATCACAGCAATGACCCCACTTCTCTGGTACCAATTTTCTGTGTTAGTCACTTTTTTGTCACTGTAACAAAATACCTGCAAAAAACAAAGAAAAATTTATTTTTGCTCACACTTTGAGAAGTTTCTGTCCATCATGGTGAGCAGTGTTGCAGAGCAGAGAAGCTTACATCATGGCAGTTAGGAAGCTGAGAAAAAGAATACCTACACTACTGTGCTTTATCCCTTTTCCTTTTTTATTCTATCTGGGCCCCCAATCTACTGTGCAGTCAAGATTCAAGACAGGTCTTACCCCCTTAGTTAATCTTTTCTGTCAAATCCCTCAAAAACACACCATAGGTGTTCTTTACTAATCTGCTAGGTACTTCTCTATCCAATCAAGTTCACAATCAAGATTAGCTATTAAACATGGTTTAATTAATAGTTTAACTCTTTCCTTACACATACTGTCCTTCTGATATATTTTGTTGTATTTTGTTTCCTTCCTAACAGTGGTCTGCCTTTAAAATATTCTGCCTTACTCCACTCTCTCAGTATGTTTACTTCCTCTAAATATTCAAATGACTTACCTTTGAATATTTGGCATCATACAAGCCAACCTCTATATGGCCAGCACATCCCTACAGGAGATATAGTAAAATCTCCAATCTATTGCCTCTACTATTTCTCACTAGAACAAAACACCTCTTCTGTTAGTTTTTTATCTTTTCATACAGGTTAGCTTTATTTTGTGCTACACATTAATAATCACATCTTTTCAAATGCAGGTTGATCATTCCTTTTTAGTGCTAGGGTAACAAATTCTCAATGCTCTTTGTATTCAACTGTGTATTTTCTCTATGTCCATATTCAAGGGGCAGCATGTTGCTAGATCTTAAACCGTAAGATGAATTTGATTCACCTTTGGTTCATCAGTGAGTCTACCATATGGAATAATCTTACTATAATTGTCTAATAAGCTGATTTTTATACTCTCAACACACTTAGTTTAGATATCTTTTTTCCTTCTAAAACCTGTTAGGCTCTTCTACTTCATTGAGACAAGAGAGGATATCAAATATAATGTCCCTTAACCCCTCAACAAACCTAAAAATTCAATTCTTCAACATTTGTTTGCTTTTTTTTTGCCCTTATATTAAAATTAATTCTATGCCCTGCCTCCTATAGATGGCCATCCCCTTCATATTTTGCATTCCTTTCATGTATACTTTCTCAAGTATTTAACTATTTGATAGTCCCTTCTTTGGCCTGCAGCTGTAGCCCTGTGGCATCTGATCCCATCAGATCTCAGAAGCTAAGGAGGGTCAGGCCTGGTTAGTACTTGGAAGAGAGACTACCTCAGAACACCAGGTGCTGTAGGCTTGGGAGATGGACCCAGCAACCCACTCCCAAAAATCAGTCCACCATTGAAAACCCAATGAACAGCACACAAGCACTGACAATAGTGTTTTGCCTGTTGCATGCAAGGTCTCTATGAGTGGGACACCAGCTCAATGGCACCTAACAACAACAACAGTCCCTTCTTTGTGTGGAAACAAAATCCCAAATGGTCACAGATGACATACTGTAAACATATTTTAGAATTCTCTTTTTTTTTTTTTTTGTGGTAGTGGGGGTTAAACCCAGGGCCTCGTGCTTGCATGCTCTGCAAGTGTTGGACCACTGAGCTGCACCCCAGCCCATTTTTTAACTTTTTTTTTGAGACAGGGTCTCACTAAGTTATGCAGACTGCTTCTGGTCTCCAACTTGTGATCCTCCTGCCCCCGCCTCCCAAGCCCTGGGATTACAGGCGTACGACGTGCCCAGCTTTAGAATTCTCATTTTTAAAACAGAACTGCAGTTGAGATTTCCTCCAAGCTACTGTGTGAAACCACTCCAGCCAAAGTCACTGAATTCAGTTGCCTTATCTTTGTCTTCATCTTCTAATCCCTCAGCTTCATTTGACACCTTTGATAACTTCCTCCCCTTTTAAATGCTTTCTGGCCTTTAGTTACATCTCATTTTTCTAAATTCTTCCAATCTCTCAGGTTGCTATTTTATAATCTCATTTAAAGGGTATTTTTCCTCTTCCATTCTTAATAGTTTTCAAATTCCCAAGGCTTTTCCATTCCCCTATTGATTGCCCTGTCTTATGCTATTCCATTCTTTCCAAAGGACTTAAGTTAGAATTTTAGGCATAGTGATAATACTTTTTGGCAGTGTACACTAGGGAAATTTAAACCATTCTGAGTATACCTCTTGCCTAAGACAAGGAAATCAAAGAATGATTCTGGCTACTGACTAGAAAAACCAATAAAGATTCACAAAGAATTATTCCATGCTTGGCCATGTCTTTGAGAAGGGGCATGTTAGCTGCAACAGTGCCAGCCAGGGTGGCAAGTGGTCAGCTAATGGCAATTGCCCTTACTCTGTATTGGGGTGGCTTTGCCCTTTCTGTTTTATCTGGTGAGAATATACTTTTGCTATTGTGATTTTCATTCAGGAAATCTGTATAGATCATGAACTTTGCATGAAAGTTGGTATTGAAGACTAAGGTAATAGTGCACTGTCAACTTTGAAGTAGAATTTACTGTACCAAGCATCTTTCTAAGCCCTGTGATATATGAGCTCATTTAGTATTCACATCTACCACATTTCACAGATGAGACCCTAAGACTTAGTGAGGTGAAGTAAGTTTCTGAACCTCAAAGGCTGGTAGGTGGTAGAGCTGGTGTTGAATCCAGGAAGTTTGTCTCCAGTGTCCTTAAGACCACCAGCTGGTGAGAAGAGACAGAGTGATTGCTACGTGACAATATAAGGGCCAAAAGAGATACTGGAACACATGGGACCCCAGGAGAGTGATGTTCTAATCCACATGAAAATGATTCACAGGGCTGATGCATTTGAACTAGACCTTAAAGAAGGATACCATATTCCTATCAGAGAATTAAAATCAGCAGAGGAAAAAGGATATGGAAATCAGAGTGATGAGAAAGGATGTTGACTGGGGTTTATCTCAGTTGGTAGAGCACTGCTCCACATTTTCTGAGGATCTAGGTTTGATCTCCAGCCTCGCAAAAATGGGAGAAGGATGTGGCAATCCACTCCCAAAACATTCCCCAAACAATCAGCCATTGAAAATCCTATGAGAATTGCTATGAGTCGGACTCAACTCAAGGGTACGTAACAACAACAAGAAAGGATGGGGCAATCCAGAGATGCTTAGAGAAATTCAGAGTTACTTGAGCATAATTTGCATTCATGCCACTGTGAGGAGAAAGGTCAGGGAGTTGCTGGCACTAGATTGATGGTCAGCAGGCTTGGCTGAGGTACTAACCAACTCTAATCCTTTCAGCATTCCTCCTAATCTTTACTTTAAGGCAATTAGATCAATAAAGTCTCATAGGTGCATCTCAGCCCAGCTTGCATTTTTTATTTCTACTAAGGAAAGTGTTCTATTATTCATTATCATTTAAATATTACACACTGTTTTTAAAAATATTGAATAATACTTAAAAATGTAAGAAAAGTTCAGCCACATGGACTCTTACTACTCTGCGATAATCACTACCACTTTGCTAAACATGGTTGCATCCATTTCTTTGTGCATGTACGTATTTTCCTTTTGTATGCATGCAGTTTAATCACATTGAGATTATATTGTTAATACATGTTATTTTTGTCATGAGCCTCTTTTTTCCAACTCCTTTTTCCTCTCTCACCTATGTTTATCTTATCTTTTTCCCTACTTCTTCCCAACTGAACATGGAAACCATTGTCAATTTCTTGGACTATATCCTTCTAATTAGATAAGGTTCTCAAAATGCAGTTGCCAAGACAAATTTTAAAGGAATAGCATTACTATGGTATCAAGAAAAATACCTATGAAAGAAAGGAAAGGAAGCAGAAGTTGAGGGTAGCTTTTAGGCAAGCTGACTTCTGAGAAGGAAAAGAGGAAGATCTAAAGAACATGAGGCTTTAGTAGAGTTTTAAGAAGGTTTGTCCAAGCCTATGGGAACTGACTGAGCCAAATTCCCCCATAAAGAGTTCTGCAGCTCCCAGAAATGGGCCACTTTGTGAACCATGCTATGTCTAGTACATGGTTGAAAGAAGCCTGCAGAAAGTATGTTCTCAGCATGAACCAGAGTTGGATCCAAAGGACAGCAGCTGATACGTTTCCTGCAGCTGCTCCAAGGAGCTTATAGCTTTTTCCACATTGTTGTTAGATGCCCTTGAGTCAGGTCTAACTCATAGTAACTCTCATAGGGTCTTCCCTGGCTGATTGTTTTTGGGATTGCTTCGGAAGTGGATTGCCATGTCCTTCTCCCATTTTGCTGGTGCTGGGGATCAAACCAAGACCTCAGAGACTGAAGAGTGGTGCTCTACTAACTGAGCTAAATCCAAGCACCACATTGATATAGCAAAACACAAATGTTCATCCATATGCTATCTGAATTTTCTTATCACTTCATAATATCAATAGAAATTTAATCAAGTGAAGAAATATCTCTTTGTTTTCAAAAACATCAAGTTTTGTGATACATATCAAAAATTACAAGCTGGCTAGGCATGGTGGCACATGCCTGTAATCCCAGCAACTTGGGAGGCAGAGGCAAGAGGATCGCAAGTTTGAGACCAGAGGCAGTCTGAATAATTTAGCAAGACCCTGTCTCAAAAACTTAAAAAAAAAAAAAAAAAAGTCTGGAGGTACAGCTCAGTGGTATAGCACTTGCAAAACACACAATTTTGAGGCCCTGGTTCAAGCCCAGTACTGCCAAAAACAACAAACAAACAAACAAAAAATGCAGTCTGGGCATGATAGTGCCTGCCTGTAATCCCAGTGCTTCAGGAGGTGGAGGCAGGAACGTGCATAATTTAGCAAGCCTCTGTCTCAATTTAAAAAAAACTAAACAGGAGCTAAGGGTGCAGCCCAGTGGCAGAGCACTCACAAAGTATGTGTGAGACCCTGGATTCAGCAACCTAGTACAAAAAAAAAAAAAAAAAAAAAAACACCACCTACTCAAGTCATTTTATATACATTAATAGTAATTTGTTTAAAAGCATAAATATAAAATAATATTACATTTGTCAAGAAGTAACTATAGGGATAGGGATGTAGCTCAGTGGTAGAGCACTTGCCTTAGCATGCATGAGTGCCTGGATCCCATCCCAGTACCACAAATGAAAAAGAAGGAATTATTTATATGTGAACACACATATGTATTAATTGTTGTTGTTAGCTTCTGTTGAGTTGGGTTGGACTCATAGTGACCCTCATAGGGTTTTCAATGGAGGATTGTTTTGGGAGTGGACTACCACATCCTCACCCCAGTTTTGCAGTGCTGGGTATTGAACTCAGATACTCAGAAAATGCAGAGCAACACTTTACCAACTGAGCTAAAGCCCAGCACATGTACGCCTTACATATATATATATATATATATATATATATATATGCACACACACACACTTACAAAGCTTTAGTTTTATTTAACTTTAAGCATTTAATCCATTTACACTATGTTTTGGGCTGGGATTTAGCTCAGTTGGTAGAATACCACCCTGCCATCTCTGAGGTCCTGAGTTCAACTCCCAGCACCACAAAAATAAGAGAAGGACGTGGCAATCTACTCGCAAGGCAATCCTGAAGCAATCGGCCATTCAAAGCCCTATGAGGGTCTCTATGAGTCCGACACAGCTCAACAGCACCTAACAACAGATTATGTTTTGGTGTAAATCCAAGATGAAGTTTGCTAAATTGGTCATCCTTTTTCCATCTTCCTTGAAGTTCAAAAGTATTATTGGTTTCAATTTGCCCATTGTCATCCTCTTTACTATTATCACTATCTTCACATATTCACTTTCAGTTTAAATGTCTTATTCACATTCAGTTGAAATGTCTTTAATATCTTTATTCTTATTTTTAAGGAATAAGTAGAAACATAAGTATGCTAATCTGTCATGTCTCATATGACTTAGTCTTACATATGTGCTATTAGTTAATTTTATCCAGTTAAAAAAAGTTGGTATTGCGCCAAGTGCGGTGGCGCACGCCTATAATCCCAGCGGCTCAGGAGGCGGAGGCAGGAAGATCGCAAGTTCAAGACCAGAGGCAGTCTATGTAATTTAGCGAGATCCTGGCTCAAAAACTAAAAAAAATGGGCTGAGGGTGCAGCTCTGCTTGCTTGCAGAACACGCAAGCGCGAGGCCCTGTATTCAACCCACAGTACCACAAAAAAAAAAAAAAAAAAAAAAAGGTTGGAAAGGTTGGTATTCCTTTTGGAATTATACATTCAGAAATGAATTGATATTTTGGTGGTTGACATTGTTATTATTGTGGTTTTGTATCCAATAATAAGATATGTCATAATTCAGACTATGTTATCTATCAGTGAGATTTAATTTTCCACTGATGCTATAGTTTTCTTATTAATTCCTATAAGTGTTATAGTTTTGTCATTTTTAAAGACAGGATATTTTGAATTTTTACCTGGTACTTGTTAATACAGATGGCAGCTATTTATTTTG